>CAKAEH010000124.1:0-11157 GCA_916381525.1 Cercopithifilaria johnstoni
ATTTATTATATTCAAAAGAATACTATCATCGTTTTTTAAATAAATTAATCAAATTTTAAAGTAATTAATTATACTGATTAATTTTATTAAATAATTATATTAAGCAATTCTATTAAATTTATTAAATAATTATATTAAATTAAATATTTATATTAAATAATTCTTTTCAAATTTTTTAATTTTCTATTTTTTGTTTTTTACAAATATTTTATTAATAATTAAGATTTAGTACTTTTTTGAAATAAATGATTTCAAATGAATCGTTTATAAATTTTTTTGAAATTTGATATAAAATAGGAAGCCATCTGTTTGAACGATTTATTATTAACATAGAAGTTTACAAAAAGAGACAAAGAGAGAGAGAGAGAGAGAGAGAGAGAGAAGGGAAAAGAGAAAAACTTGTAATCAATCGAAATAGTTTACACCAAACTAATATTTATTTTTCCATTCTATAACTTTCAAATAAATAATGCTATAATATCTCATATTATCTAACTTTGATTATTTTATTATTTAATTTTTAAATAAACAATGAATATAATATTTCAATCAAATAATATAACTATAAAATATAGTCGGGAATATTTAAGTTTCAAATTTTCACTCTAACAGTTGCATTTTAAATTCTGAATTTCGGATATATTATAGAGTATCATAGATTTATTCTCGAACTAACAATATGGCAGATAGAATTCAATATGACAGATAGGATTATAGAGTACCATAGATTTATTTTCGACTAACAATATGACAGATAGAAATCAAATTCTAGTTTCGGATTATTAAGTTTTAAAATTTTCCATTCTGACAATTACATTCCAGAATTTCGGATATGTTCCGAATATACATCATTATATTTTTTGTATTCAAAATTCTAAATTACAAAACTTTGAAGTTTTAAAAATTTAAAAGTTATTGAATGGAAAAATTAGAAATGAAAAAATTGAACACTTTTCATTCTCTATTTGAATAAATTATTTTATAAGTGAAAGGATGAATTCTTTCATATGGAAATTCATCATTTTGTTCTTTCTCTACTTTACTTATATAAAGGTTATTAAAAATTTAAAATTTAATTTTTACAAATACCTAAATGAATTTTATGCATATATTCAATTGGCCTAAGTTAAATAAATTTCATAAATATTTGCATAATTCCTAAAATCTATTTTTCCCTTTTTCTTTTTTGCATTTTAATTATTTGAATAAATTTCAAATCGAATTAATGTGAAAGTAATAGCTGGAAGGATTTTGGTTTCTTTTCCATTTCTTACTTTAATGCTTAAAAATTTCATCAAAAAATTCGATGCTATCATTTTACTTTATTCACTCCCATAATTATTTCAATTCTTCCTACCTTTACCTCTTTCATTTCCATTTTAAATAATAACAAACAAAAATATAAACAAAACAAAACAAAAGAAATTTTGCAGAAAAAAATTATTTACAAATTATCATTTTAGTATTTCAAATTTTATTTTTTTAAAAAAATAGGATGTCAAGTTTATGGAATAAATTTTTCCTCATCTCTTACATTTACATCGTTGAATCTCATTGTCTTTCTTTGTTGTTGTTGTTGTTGTTGTTGTCGTTGTTGCTGTTGTTATTACTGTTATTGTTGTTGTTGCTGTTGTTGTTGTTGTTATTGCTGTTGTTGTTGTTATTACTGTTATTGTTGTTGTTGCTGTTGTTGTTGTTGTTATTGCTGTTGTTGTTGTTATTACTGTTATTGTTGTTGTTGCTGTTGTTGTTGTTGTTTACTTTCAAATTTTGCAAATTTTATTTTTATCAAACAAAATAAAAATTTATTGCAAATTAATGAATATTGAAAAAAAAACAGTACAATAAATTATATCTATTTTATTAGGGTTAGAAAAAAGTGCTGAATTTTGTTGAATTAATTTATTTGATTGATAAAATAAATGCTTGAAATATAATTGATAAAATAAAACTTAATTCGTTATATTAATTCTTAAATCATTTACCATTTCCTATTTTTTTACTGTATTTCCTGATATTTTAATCATTTCTGATATAAATTCTCTCTGAGCTTACTTAAAACTTTTTCTGAAATATATTATTAAGCTTTATATTTGAATATAACCATATCATTTACTATATATCAATTCTTGAATCATTTATCGTTTCCTATTTCCTGATATTTTAATCATTTCTGATATAAATTCTCTGTGAACTTATTTAAAGATTTTTCTGAAATATATTACTAAACTTTGTATTTGAATATAATCATATCATTTTGCTACTTCTACACCTAATATTTAAATTAAATTTGTTAAAATTTAATTTAATTTCTTAAAATGTTCCAATTAATTTAATTATGGAATTTGTTTTTGTTTTTTTCTTTCTCTTTTATGCATAAAAATTATTTATATTTGCTATTTTCGTTTAATTGATACCAATCATTGTAATTGTATTAATAGTTATTGGTATTGTTTCTTTTCTCTTTCTCTCCTTCTTTCTCTCTCTCTCACTCTCTCTCTTTAGTTTTATTTTATTATTTTTGAAAAAATTTCAAAGAGCAATGAAAAATGTACTTATAAACAAATATCATAAAATGGAATGGAATTGAATAATCAATTTTAATTATAAAAAAGAAATATCTAAATTAATATAAAACTTATAAATCAATATAAATAAAACAGCTCTCTCTGTTCACTCAATTCATAGTGATTGTTGAAGTTAATGATTAAGGTGTAAGGAAGAAGAGAGAAGGTAAAATGGATACATTTTAAACTGAAACGAATCGACCGGTTTGATACAGCAACAGCAGCAGCAGCAGCAGCTTTTTAAATCAATTGAATTGTTCAAAGCTATACAAGAGGATACGATAAAAATTCAGTAATTAATTCCTCCCACTTCTTCTCGTCTTCCATAGATGTCATTATTTAGTATTTACATACTTTTATTCCTCAAAAATAGAGATTTTCCTCCTCCTCCTCCTCCTCCTCCTCCTCATCCTTCTCCTCTTCCTCCTCCTCATCCTTTTTCATCGTCATTCAGAAATCCGTATCTTTTTTTCATTTCATCGTCTATTTTGTTTTGTTTTATTTTTTGATATTTTATTTCAATAATTTCTTTTCATTAATTAAAATTCAACTTTTTCCTCCTTCCCTTCTAACCAATTCTTTCATAAATTTTCAATTTTACTGAAATTTCATAATAACTGAATTTGCAATTTCTAAATGAAAATGTTAGGAAGAAAATTTTTGAAATTTAAAAATTCATATTTTAAAATGAAATTTAAATTTATAAATGTTATTTCAAATAATATTATATTTGTCATTTCAATCTGAATTATTCACATGTACTTTTTGATTTTCATTTTCAAAAAAGAAAAAAGGTACCCATTAAAAGGTAATTTGAAATTACCGTTCTTTATTGATTATATTATGATAATTACTGTTTTAAATCAGAAATAGTATATAAAATAAATTGACAAAAACTGTTGCTACTATTTAATGCTTTCTTTCATTTTATTATTTGACCAAAAATATTTTTTTGTTTTAATTTTCAAATTAATTAAAACTCTATTTATTAATTCCAAATTTAAACATTATGAATAGAGGCTGAAAAAAAAGAGGAAAAGCAGACTAAAATTTATTAACAAAATTTCCCTAAATAATAAAATAAATTATTTCAAATTTTTATTTCCCAAAGATCAATAATGGTTATTCTTTTTTTTCTTTTGTTTTATAATTAAGGAATGTTTTAAAATTAAGAAAAACTTCTCTTGCTAATTATCCTTTCATAATTATGAAAATTTTTGGGAAATAAATTTTATATTTATGTTACTATTCTTTTTTTTAGTAAATGATTAATTTAAGTAAATAAGTTATTTAGTAAATAATTAATTTAAGTAAATAAGTTATTATTTAGTAAACAATTAATTTAAGTGAATCAGTAATTTCTTTTTTTTTGCATCAATTCCTTGTAATTTTATGTTAACAATTCGAATATATTCAATGAATTAAAATTCATAAAATTAATAACAGCATTTTAAAAACAATTAAAATTATAATTAATATTAGAAGTAAATATAAATATAAAACAACTTTTTCTTCTTCAAAATTTTCATTCATAAGAAGTGTAAAAATTTTTGGTAATTTTCAAATTTAAAATGATAGCATTAAAAAAATTTTTCATCACTTCTTTTTCCTTCATAAAAAGAGAAATGATCAAAATGTATTATGGACGGATATACGGTAGAAGTGAATAAGTGGTACGGTGAATGACCGCTGAAAATGAATTAGATGAAATACCATCATAATACAGTCTATATTATTGTTTTACCATAGTCAATTTCAAATAAATAATCTATCTTCTTCTTGTGCGCAATTTTGTTGTTAATTATTTCCTCACTCTTATAATCTTTTTTCTCTTATTTCATTTCTTCTTTCTCTCTCTCTTTCCCTTTCCCTCTCTCTCTCTCCCTTTTCTTTTCTTCTTCTTTCTCTGATATGATTAATTAAACTATTCTTTTATTTTGAATTAATTATCAAGTGATTGAACTTTAAGAGAAATGGAAAAAAGAAAAGAGAAGATAATCAATAATTGATTTTCTTTTTCTTTTATCACATTTATTTAATCAATTAGTTTTGTTGTCAAATGAATTGGTTAATCTGTTTTAACTGATTTTTCTTCAACAAAAATTTAAATATATCATTCAATTAATTAATTTTTCCCTCTTTTTAATTACTCCCACGCTTGAAATTTTTATCCTTTCAAAAAAAAAATTAAATTAAATTTTTGAAATTTTTTTGAAATAAAAAATGTGTGAATATGAATTGTAATGTCTAATGTATGCATTAAAATTAATTCTATTTGAATTATTAATATGTTATAATTTCATCTTTGTAATTAACAATTATTTCATTATAGTTATTCTCATGATAATGAAACTGTCTGACAATTATTTCATTATAGTTATTCTCATGATAATGAAACTATTGATTCAAATAAGAAAATTTTCTTTTATTCCTTAAAATGCTTTAAATTCAATAAATGTTTCGGAACGAAAACAAAGAACATTAGATTTTTTTTTTAAACAATTTCTTTTAAATTACCGCTTTACCAAATTCTTTTGAATGAAATGAATTAGTATTAATACCAAAATGAATATTTGATTTGGTATGCAATGAAATTGATGATATGTGAGAGAGATAGCATTATTCCATCGTATTGCTTTGTTGTAATGTGTTCCATTTTTGAATTTGCTAAAAAATCTTTCTTTCTTTCTCTTAATTGATTATTTTATTTTTCTAATTATTCATTTTTCTAATTATTTGTTTTGAAAATAATTGAAGAATGTAATTACTTTTTATTAATATTTTAATTTTTAAAAGAAAATTTAATAATCGAAATATTTTTTTTAGGTACACATATTTTTTTTCAAAATTGAATTTAAATAATATTTTTATATTTATTAATTGAAATAATCATATCCTGAATTACAACTATCTTTAATTATTTCTTCATACAGTACTATCTTAAAATACTCTTTTAATATATTCAACTAACAAATATAAAATCTTACTCATGTAGCTCGAAACCTAAAATATCTTTCAATATATTCAACAAATCCTAAAATAGTCCTAAAATACTCTTTCAATATATCCTAAAATGCTCTTTTAGCATATTTCAATATATTCAACAATCATAAAATCAAAAAAAAAATGCAATTACAATTATTTAATGAATTCATTGTAGTATTTAGAATCTTGTAGAAAACTTAATGATGGAAATATTTTTAGTGTAAAATATACATATATATTTTTTTAAACTAATTTAAACAATAATTTCATGCTTATTAGTTTGAAATTAATATATCCTAAATTACTTATTGTCTTAAATTATTTCTTCATATGATACTATCCTGAAATATCTTTCAATATATTTAAACAAATATAACTGTTATAATTCCCAACCATAATCTATCCATCCATGATACATAGATGATAAAAAAAGGGGAAAATGATAATGGAAAGGAATAGAAGAGGAAAGAATTGTATTTTAACCAAATAGCTTTGCACTTTTATCAGTGTCCTTTTAAAAAAAAACAATATTATGCAGATGAGGCAGATAAATGCAAACATCTGTGCATTAAACATTTTCCAATGTAATATAATTCTTGAAAAAGAATAAATAAATAAAATAAATAAGTAAATAAATAAATAAATAAATAAATAAATAAAAAGGAAGAGAGGGAGAGAGAGAGAGAGAGAGAGAAAATCCTCAATATTTTCAGCATGTATTTAATTATTTTTTAAAATGTGAACTTTTTCTCTTTTTCATCATCTAATATATTACATACGATATATTGTTTGTTTGGTTGCTAATATTTTAAAATATAATATATGAATATATTTGTGCTGATATGAAATCACTCAAATTAATCATTTGATATAATTATTATCAATAATAATGCTACATAGTTAAGTTTGCTATTGCTATTACTGATAAAACTGTTATCAGTAAATAGAATGATTAGTTTTTATCTTTAAGTTTAAGTAGTTTTATTAATAAGGTAACTTTGATTAGAGTAAGAGAAGAAATGAAAAGAGAGAGAGAGAGAGAGAGAGAGTGATGAAGTGATTTAAATTATTATATTATTAAGTTTAAATGAGTAATTTAAGGAAAAAGAGAGAGAGAGAGAGAGAGAGATGACGTGAAGAAATTGGAAAGATTATATTTCTGGTATTTCCGGAGAAGATAAAAATAAACCGGATTTGTTAATACTTGAATAACAATAATTATTTCCTACGTAATCCTTAAAATTGTGATTGAATTTTTTAATTATCTAAGAAAAATATTTCAAAAGAAAAAAATTGAAAAATGAAAATAAATTCATTTGTTTAAGCCATTATAAGGTTTCGATAAAATATGCTAAACGTTGTAATTATGTAATCTTAATATATAACATAATACAAAGAGAGAAAGAGAAGAAGAGAGGGAGAGAGGGAGAAAGAAGAAAGGGAGAGAGGGAGAGAGAGAGAAAGAAAGCGGGATACTTCAAATTTTTACTTAAGCAAACAAAAATTTTTATTTATTCGTTTTCCTCATTTTCAATTTTCTTTTTTGCATTTGTATGATCGATACTTTAAGCTCATTTTGTATTATCTTTTTACGAAATTAATTAATTAATAGCAAAAAATAAAAAATTAATTTTCAACATAGTTAAATTTAAATTTATTACGTAGAATTTTTCATTTTCATTTTTGAAATTTTTTTTTTAATTTTTTAATTATTTTTCATTTTCAACAACTTTTAATTAATTTTTTAAAAGAAAACAAAAGACTAAAAATAATTGAATGAATGAATTGGAAATTATTTGGTAAAAAATTTACCGATAAAAAGTATTTAGTTTTTGAGTATTTAAATTATATTTAGTTTCTGGATATGAGTATTTAGTTTTTTAAGTATTTAATTGAAATTATTATTAAAATTATTTTTATCTTTCATTTATGATTTCTTTAATTAATTAAAATTTGTTAACAATTTCAATTAAATACTCAAAAGAAGAAATAATAAAATTAATTGTTATTTTATATTCGAATTGAGAATTTATTCATTCATATTATATCAGAAAAAAGAGCGTGGAATAATTATAAACAAATTTTAAATTTTAATTGTTTTCTATTGTTCTATCAGAATGAAATATAATTTACGTAAGCTCTAAAATATTGTTAATTTCTTCTCCTAATTTTTATCTATCATTACTATCATTATCATTCGATCAATAATGATCAACCTTCTTTTTTTAGATATTAAAAAAATTGTAATTTGTTTAATTACATTCTTTTAATTTAATTTCTTTTATCTTTTAATTTTTCTTTGAAATTAATTTTAAAATTTTATTTTAACATTATCGATATTTTTTAGTTTGTATGTTACAATCAAAAAAAAAGATTTTACTTTATTTTTTTAGAAGAAATTTGTGTTAGCATTTTTCATGCTGTGCAACATTATATCATTCATCTTTCATCCATTTACCACACCAACTTATCATTTCTCCATCCATTTGCCAACTTATCATTCTTTTCCCTTTTTAACGATATCATTAAATTTCTCCCATTTTTCCCTTTTTAACGATATTATTAAACTTTTATCACAATTAAAATATTTGCACCCTTTTAACCATATTTCTCAATTTTAATACCATTATATAACACTTATAATAATTTTCAATTGTATCTGAAAATGATTCATAAGATCAAAGAATATATTATACAATAATGCAACAAACTTTAATACATTACATCAGTGAACTTTTTTCTCTCTTTTTTTTTTAATGATTTAATTTAATTAACCTTTTAAAATCAACAAAATTTTTAACCAAATATGAATCATTTACTTTTTTATTCATTTCATAAATGAATTTATGATGTTGTTGTTGTTGTTGCTGCTGGTGTTAATTGTTGTTGGCTGTTGTTATTATTATTTTGTTGTTGTTGTTATTATCATTTTGTTGTTGTTGGTGTGTTGTTGTTGTTGTTGTTGGCGTTGTTGTTGTTGTTGTTGTTGCTGGTATTGTTGTTGTTGGTGTTGTTGTTATTGTTCTTATCATTATTTTGTTGTTGTTATTATTATTATTATCGTTATTGATTGACAAAAAAAATATATATATATCTATACGACGATGATGCATTTGCGGATCCAAATTGTTGTTATTTCGTTATTGATGTTTGACAAAAAAAAAAAATACGACGATGACGCATCCGCGGGTGAAAATTGTCTTGTTGTTGTTGTTGTTGTTTTGTTGTTGTTGATAATTGATAAAAAAGAAAATATACGATGATGATGTATTCGCGGATAAAAATTGTTGTTGTTGTTGTTGTTGTTGCTGTTGTTTGACAAACAAAAAAAGAATGTATACGATGATGATGATGATGATGATGATAATATATCCGCGGATGAAAATTGTAATAAAACAAAAATGTCCACATAGGTTCATTGTCCCAATGTCACATTTTAATGATTCATCATTCATTTAACAAACCATTTCACATCCTTTTATTGTTAGTTTAATGATGTTTCAGTGTAAATCTTATTTAACAAGAAAATGTTTGTTTGATCGTTACTTTCTCCTCTTATAAAAATATTTTATTTTCATTTACTCAGTAAATATACTCATTATATTAAGTTTCACTTTTTTTTCTCTCTCTCTCTCTCTCTCCCTTGCTTCTTTTTCTTTACTAATCTTTACAAATTCGTTAATATCTAACATACAATCAATCATACACTTACCTTATCACAAAGTTATTTTATTCTTTTTCTGATATCATCTCGTATAAAAATTATTAAATTTAATTAATGAATTGAAATAATATTTTTGCTTAATTTTTGATTAATTATTTTCACTAAAATTTTAAATAGCATAAGTAATTAATTTTTCATTATTACATTTTACATATATTATTTCTCTTTTATATATTTTTGAAAAATTGATTAAACGAATATGATTTTGTTGGCAACCTTTTCTTCATTTATATGTATATATTATATGTAATATGCATATATTATGTTCAAAATATAAATTGTGTATAAATCATATATGATATGTAGTATATTATATCATGTTGAAAATATAAATTATATGTATATATTATATATGATATGTAGTATATTATATAATGTTGAAAATATAACTTTTAAAATGAAAATTTTGCTATCAAAAATTTCGTAATATATCATAAGTCATCCGTGATACTTTTTTTCTATCGGCAATTTTCTGATCGGTCCATATTTTCAATCTTTTATTTTTTTTTCAAAATTTTTGTTTATTTTTTTATTTTTGATGAAATTTAGTGATTCAATAAAAGTTTACATAATTATGTACATTTGAATGAACACACATTTCTGTGAATGATGTAAACCTCTCTCTCTCTCTCTCCCTCTCTCTTCCTCTCTCTCTCTCTCTCTCTCTCTGAGAGAATCTTTTTTTGAATGATTGTCCCATCATATACATATACTTTCATTATTTCTTCTTTCGCCTCATTCCATTTACTTGCTTCTCAAATGCTACTTCTATTAACAATAATTGAAATTTGAAAATTTTAGAAAATTTCGAATCTTATTAGGATATTAAAATTTGTGAACATCACTTGTGTGATATCATGTATTTAGCTCATTTCTACAACATTAATAGTAATATGATGAATTCATCGATGCTGTTATAATCATAAAACTATTTGTAAATTTTTAATTTAAATTAGATTTTGAATTTCATTCTTTGAAGGGATAGTTTTAAGAGATTGTAATTAGTTCGTTTAAAATTTAAAAAAAAAAAAAAAAAACGAAAATGTGAAATATAAATGAAAGATCATAATGGATGAAAGAAGGCGATCAGATTTGTGAGAATATTTTAGTTTGAAATTTTGAATTTTAAAATTTAATTTTTATTTGTAATAAAATTTTATTCTAATTTTGCTAGTATTATTATTCATCAAAAGAAAGTGAAAAAAAAAAGAAATTCATTGTACTTTATTGTTACCTATGACCTCTTGCCCTTTAAAGAGCTCTTCATTCTTCCGGAAAAACGTTTTTTTTTTTTTCCCTGTTATGATTATAATTTCAAATTGTCATCGGTTCACTTGCACTTTTCGTTGCGAAAATTTTTGCTTCATTATTCATCAATTTCTCTAACACTCTAACACATATATCATGTCATATCATATCATATCATCAAAATATCCCTAACTATGATATCATTCCTCAATTACTTCTTATGAGAAAAATAATTCCTTTTAAATTATATATATGTAAATGAAATTTTCGAAATTTCATTTCTGCATAATATAAATATTTGTTATTTTAAAATATATTTCACATACCTAAATTTTATGAAAAAATTATGATTTATAATAGGCTAGTAAAAATTTCTAGCTATTTTATTTTTTAAGTATTCGTCAAGCAAACAATCATAGATCTCAACTACTATCAATTGACAGTTTGCAATTTTTTAAAATAAGATTGAAAATGTTTGAAATTCGACGATCTCTTTCTCTCTCCCCCTCCATATTTTAGTGCAACCTCCGAAAAGAGGCGGACTTTTTCAAAAGTGTGTTTCAATTCTCATGTTAATAATATCTGGTTACTTCTGTCTTTTTATTTCTTCATTTCCTTATATTTTTGGAAATA
>CAKAEH010000125.1:0-11115 GCA_916381525.1 Cercopithifilaria johnstoni
AAACTATATATATTGTATATAACTATACAAAACTATTTATATATATTAATGTATAAAATTATATATAGAATTTCTATATAAATTCTTATCGTCCTTGAAATTTTCAATTGTCCCATTTTTCTCTTCACTAATGTCCTTTTAAATTAGTACCACATTTTTATTTACTTTCGTTAATATTTTCTTCAAAAAATTTAATTTATTAATGATAGCATTTAATTTCAGGTTTTTTTGAAAATAGCAATGGAAAAAAATGATTTTTCGTCGTTTCTGCAGAATTTTTTCATTTTCATTTTCCTTTAATTGAATTTCTAATAATATCAAAAAACATTTTTTTCATTTACTTTTTGTTCATTTTAAATGAAATTTTATTTCTTTTAATGCCGAAAGAATTAGTTTTGAATATATTGGAAATGAAGGAATTAAATAAAATTTAAATTTTATTACCCTTCTTTTTTTTCCTTTTCCTTTTCTTACTTTAATATGTGTAAAAAAGTATTACAAAATAATGAAAGCATAAAAGGTAGCAATGAAAATTATTAATTAGTAATAATCATTATGGTATGACTATATATCATTCTACTAAAAGAAAGTACGAAAGTAGCAATGAAAAATATTATTTAGTATTATACACTATGGTATGAATATATATATATATATAACATATATTATAATATATCATTCGATCATCGCATCATGAAAATTTCCATATGCGTTATGGAAATTATTTTTATTTTAAAATTTTATATTATACTTTCTTTACATTTCTTTATTAAGTATTTATAATTTTTTCATTTTATATAACGAATAATTTTTTGATTTTCATTTCCGATATTTAATATTATCTAAAATATACTATCAATGATATGAATATTGCAATTATCAAAAGAAATGTTGTAAAATTTAAACAAAAAATCTCCTATATATTATTTAAATGTTTTATTTGAATAATTTAATCTTCTTATTTTTTTTTTTAATAGAAATTGCATTAATTAAAAAATCGCTTCCTTCTTTTCCTAAATTTCATATTTTTTCATTTCATTCTTCTCTTTTCCCAAATTTCATTCTTCTTATTATTAAATATTTTATTTTAAATTTTATAGTATATTTTTTCAATTTGTTTTTTTTTTTTTTATTTTGCAGTTTAAATATATGAATTTTTGATTTTCATTTCGGGATATTTAATGTTCTCTAAAATATACTATCAATGATATTGAATAATGAATGCAATACTTAAATATTTATCAAATAAAAGCTATTATTTTATTTAAAGCTTAAAAACTATTTTACATCTCTTCTATTAGATACTACAAATTTTTGCATTTTAAAATTAACATATCTAACAAGCGGAATTGATTTACAATCATTATGTTTACGTTAGTTTAAAAAAAAAAAAGAAATTTGCATTTTGCATTTCTTTCAGTCTTTCTTTCTATTTGCATTATGCACGCTGCATGCTATTTATCACTCATAAAGCGCTTCCTTTTGCATTTTCTATGTTTTACTTTGAAAAACATATTTCATTTCATAAAATGAAAAGGAAAGAAAAATTCTTCATCTTTTACTATTAATGAGGAGAAATTTCAAAATTGGAACTTTTTTGTTTTTTCAGATTAATTAATTATTTATTGCAACTTTTTGTTTTATTTTAATTTCAATTTTAAATTACTGCATTCAAATTAGTTTTAATTTTAATTACAGTATTTGTTTTCTTTTTAATTTCTTAGCAATAATTATTCTGTTTCACTAATTTTAATAATTATATTTATAAATAAATGAAGTAAAAAACAAAGACAGTTTTTTGTTTAACCGTAACCTTACAGAAAGAATAAACGTGAAAACTACGATAATTAAATATATGTATACAGTATGATTTATATAATACTTTCCATATATTTCATATAGTAGCTTAGTTGAAGGAATTAAACCATAGTTATATTGTATACGTTACATAAATACTTTGCATAAATTCTACACAGTACTTTAATTAAAAGACTAGATGTACTGTATAGTTTACATATCATTTCAAATGTATCTCTCATACAGTAGTGTAATCTAATTTTTAATTTAATTGTAGTTTAATTGAATATTTAAATATATTATTTAAAGTTGTATATATATTCTATATCATATTCAATACTTTATACAACATATATTTCGCATAGTATTATCAAATGATGCAATCATTTAGCATCAATTAAATATAACTTTGATAATTAGATAACTTTGATAATTTCATAGTTTTTCCTGATTATCACCTGGCAATAATAACAGTAATTTGTATTAGTGGATATATTAAAGTATTAAATTAAATTTAAAATAATATGATAAAAGTTTGCATTGAAATGTTATCTTAAATTCCATCCGATATTTTGTTATTTCATTTTCAATAATTGTAAGAAAATCTATCGGTCAGTTGACAGCATCAGAACACATTTAAAATAATACTCTGAGTATTTTCTAGTAGGAGAAAGTTTCCAATCGTATTTCCACTTTTTAATTTCCAATTCAAATAGCTGTTAAATGATTTCAAACTAGATGATTACTATGATAATTATTTATTTACTATTATAATGAAGATACAATTCGATTTAGTGATAATTGTTAACGCATTTATGTTACATAATTTTTATCAACAAAATTGATGATAACGTAATATGAATTTAGTAACTATCAATAAAATTGATAATAATGTGCGATGTGGAACTGATAATTTATATCGATAACGATAATTCTCTTACTAGAAAATGCTCGGATAAATTGTATAACTAATAACTTTTAGTAAATTTCCTTCTAGTTAAACTTCACACCAAAGTTTACAAGATGTCTCTTGTAAAGAGCCAAAATTTGGGACTGTTAAAATGCCCGGTTATTCCTAATGAAAGCTCTTATGAAATTGTATCGGAAGGACCCATATCTATTTGGTATTATGGGAAAAGAGAGAAGAAAACTGATTATTATGCATTTCAGGTTACTTTAAAAACTAATTAACAATGCTATATGTGTGTAATTTGTTAATTACCATTAAAATTTCGCCCTGAGTTTCCCTAATTATTTGATTTCAGTAATTGGAATTGCTTTTTTCCTTTTCTATTCATTTCCATGAGTTTTATTATATTTTAGATTAAATGCAAAGGTATGGAAACCTTTAATTAATTTTAGGTAATTCGTGAAATGGTACCAATTTCGTTTATTACATTTCACCATCAGACAACAATTATCGCACAATCTTCCCTACCCATTTATATTCCTTGCAATATAAACATTATTGTTGATGTAACTATTAAAATGAAATTTTGTTTTAATTTAAATATTAAATTCGAATGTTTAAATTTCCGATTAATCAACAAATACCTCAGCTGAAAAATATTTGTGAGGGAAAAAAATAATTTAAAGTTTTTAAATATTGATGAATAACAATTAAATAATCTTTCCGATATTCTTTTCGTATATATTATGTTATTGCGTATGTAACCATAATTTGGATTTTAAAGTTCGAATTTTTAGACTTAAAACTAATTAGTAAAACTTAAAACTTAAAACTATTTATTCATTTATAAGTATGTCTGTGGGAAAAAAAGAATAAATAGAATTTTCAAATATTGATAAATAACTTTGGTTCCTTTTCAAATATTGATAAATAACCATGACAATTTGAAATTAGTCCCGATAATATATATTATCATTCTCGATATCGTACTAACAATGTTACCTAAAGAAATATTTCAAACTTTATGCTTTTCCCTTTTTTTTAGCTTATTTAATAATAATTTTGCTAAATTACTAATTATGCTAAATCATCTGTAAACAAGACCTGAGTTGCGGTGATATCATAATGATTATTTCCGCATTTTTACTATATAGTTAAAATAATGCTAATCAAACACGACGTTTATATGTAACGATTTTCTCGTTGATATGATACTGGTATAAATCAAAATACCGTATGAACGATTTTCTTGTTGATATACTGTGCGACTGATATTATTATCCGATTGATTGAACTAATCGTTGTTTTAGGGTAAAAAGGTGAAATTATATCTTGGTAAAGGTTGTCAAATAACGAATAAAGATAAGCGTAAAAGATCTATGGCAATTTCGAATGAACAATTCGAAATTCCCAAATTAAACATTATTGTCATCCATTGTGCCAATGTGAAACAACAATTTCATGATGTCATACAGGTAATAAAATGGTGATACTTTGATTACGAAAAAACAAAAAGAATTTTTGTCCTAATAAATTATAAAAATTAAATTATTAAACTGAAAAGAATTCATAATATTTTAATCAATAATTTCCATACCATCACATATCAATTTTCCAATAGTATTTTAATTCAATACGGGTAGATAGTATCTCTTCATCGAAAATTTTCTACTAATCCGATAGAAAATAACAACATATAAATGCTTTACAGTAATCATATACAGTACAAATCGTTATGATATTATTTATTGAAATAAATTAAATTGATCATATTGATGATAAAAATTTGATCATTTTTAGGTAGTTATCACAGATGAAATGATCGCTTACTGTGGTGGTAAAAATCACATCCTATTAAATGCTCATGATACACGAATTACCGTTCTACAATAATAGTAAACTAAAACTTTGGAATGAATTTTCTTCTACAAAATTTGATCTAATAAATTTATAACTATAATAAGGTTTTACTGACAGATTATCCGTCTAATTGCATAGTTCAAAACTTTTTAATGTCATCAATTTTGATTATATAAATGATACATTTACTAACTTTCCACTACAATGATATAACATAGTATTACTACTGATATAACATAGTATTACTGCTGATATAACATAGTATTACTGCTGATATAACATAGTATTACCGCTGATATAATAATGCAAAATTACCGGCATATTTAAAAAAGTGAATTAGAAATGATAATCTAAATTGACAACCTATTTCTATTTCTAAAAAATAAAAAAGTATTGCATGATAGGAAATATATGGGAAAAAGATAATGTAAGCTTGAAGCAACTTTTTAAACCTATATTTAAACTGTACTGAAATGTAAATGCAATAAATTCAAATTATTTATGCACTTGATAATTAATCAGCAAAATTCATCAACAACATAATCATTCACACAATAAAAAAATATTACAATAAACTTAGCAAATTATAGATATATTATCAAAGATTTTGATAAAACAAATATTCTCAACAAGGGAAATATATAATGATCGTTATCAGTTCATTCTTTTTTTTTTTAAATGATTTTCACAATATCTTATCAATTAACTATTCAAATAATGCTTCCATTTTTAAAAGTACCCGTTAAAATAATACCTTATTATCATTAGTTGATTATTTTAACAAAGAAAAACGAGAAAAAAAAACATTACATTACCTTTATACAGTAATAAAGCGTTAAAAGTAACAGGTAATACTTAGGTAATACCGTGTTCGAAGTCCCTTCCTCCCCTCTCTCTCTCTCTCTCTCGCATTCTATAGGACCAAGTACAGACTGTTTCTATAGTATCTAAAAATACAAAATTATAAGTTTTGTAATATTTCGTTATTTTTGATAGGCTTTGTTGAAGGATGCAAAATAATTTCAATTGTTAATTTAAATACAAATTTCAATTATTAACTATATTGTTTTATATGCTGCTATTCCGAATTATTTAACTATCTAATGTGAAGGAAATATATGATATAATAAGGTGAATATTCTACCTAAATAAATAATAAAAATATAAAAATAAAATTAAAACTAATAGCCAGGTGCATTTTCTCCACGTATATATATGTATGTATATGTAATGTTTTCTTTCGTTGTATCGTAATCATTCGCTGATATGATTATTGTTATCATATTTAATTTTTTAAGTATTTATTTATTTTTTTTTTAATTTAATTACATTAAAAAGCAATTAAGCAATATCAATATTTCATATTTCAAAATAAGTCATAATAGTTTTGATGACACATAGTTAATATGCTATTATTAATTAAATGCTAATCCTATTTACTATACTGCAAAAGAAAAGGAGAAAAACGTAAGACAAAAAATGTAAACAAATAAATAAATAAAACATGCAAACACACACACACACACACACACACACACACACACACACACACAACAAAATACACTTAACCTTTAACAGTACATTAGAAACAAAAACAAAAACGTTTCTTCCATTTTTCATCTTAATCATTCTTTCTTCTTTATTTTTTTTTTTTGCAATTAAGAGGTTAGAAAATACCCTGTTAATTAAGGGAAAAATTAATTAACTAAATAGAAATGGATTAAATTGTGACCCAAGTAATGGACTGATAGGATTGTACGGTGATTGTAACATGGATAATGATGAAATTGGATTAAATTGTTCTGCTGCCATTGATACACCAGTAGTATTACCCGTT
This sequence comes from Cercopithifilaria johnstoni, assembly GCA_916381525.1. Lineage (NCBI taxonomy): Eukaryota > Metazoa > Nematoda > Chromadorea > Rhabditida > Onchocercidae > Cercopithifilaria > Cercopithifilaria johnstoni. Next base: position 6,405 of record CAKAEH010000125.1, read on the forward strand.
GTAATATTTCTCAGTGTTGATTGTAATTTCTGCAAAAATGTTAAAATTTAACGAAAGTTTAAACAAACAAATTATATTGTGTAATAAATATGTTAATTGGAGACTAATATATTTATGAATTTGACAAAATATACAATTTAATTATCATTTAATAAATTTTCAAAATATATCTTTCGTAAATAATAATTGCAAAAATAAACAAGATTCATAGGTATGCTAGCAAATATATTAGCAAATAATATTAATTAAATAAATTTATAATTAATCCATTTACAGAGAAAAATACCAAATTTATTTGCGAAACATTTAAATGAAAATGAAAAATAAATTATTCCTTATTTACCTCTTGATGAACAGAATCCAAATTAGCTGAATCTTTTAAAGGTGTTGTAATAGTTGCAGTAGTAGTAGAAGTAGTAGAAGTAGTAGTAGCAGCTGCAAGTAAATGATTACGATATGCTGCTAACAACATATTGTTTTGTTGTTCTTGCATTACCCGAGCTAAGAATAATCGTCTAATATCATGAGCTGCTGGAATTGATGACAGTGAATGCGATCTGCAAATAATTATTAATAGCATCGTAAAATTGGATGACGATAACAATAATATCAGTGAATGTAATAATTAATGATTATAATATGTTAAATAATAAAGAATGTTCCACATACAAAGTAATGATTCAATTTTAAATTGATAATCTTTCTATTATAAATTAATTGGAAAAATTTTTTATAGAAATTGCAAGTTATACAAATTTCTCTCTATGTTACAACAATAATAATATCTTCCCAAAATTAAAGAATGAATTTAAAAAAAGAAATGTAAAATTTAAAATTAAAATAAATCTGTTGGAAGTAAATTTATAAGCGTCGTTTAAAAGAAAACAACAACTACATATAACAAAATTGATCATTCAATAAAGTGTAATTTTGATTAATTAATAGTTGAATGAAACGGGAACTTTTATAATGATCATTTCATTAATTACATCTATTTCATTTATTGATTAAAATTAATTATACTTGATAATTGTAATCGATTATAAATCAATTATTTTAATTAATACGTTATGCTATTGCATTTCATTTCTTTCTCCTTATAGCAATCAAAAGAATACAGGAAAGAAAATTAGAAAAGCAACAATTCCAGTTATAGGAGTAATAAAGAATTGCGAAATGATGAAATTATACAAAATCAACCAGAATAATCAGAATATCAGATGACAATCAACATCTACAGATATTTGATATCTGTATTATAAAATGTTCAAATATTTCAAGCAATAAATTTCCACGAGAAAAATAAATAAATAAAATGATATATACATACAATACCTTTGGTCAAATGATGATGATGATGATGATGATGATGATGATGTCATCGATGGATGTATTGTTGTAGGAAGTACCGCACATGTTTTGGTCAATAAATTCTTTGTCGTACCATGTGATCGACGTTTTGGACGATAAACATAATTTGGATGACGACGCATTAATTCTTCCCGTAATTCTTTAGCCTTAAATAATTAATTAATTTCAAACGAAGAAAATTGATCAATATAAATTAAATTTTAAAATAAGACAAAAAAAATATATATATATATATGAAAGAATCGAAAGAAAAAGAAATGAAAGAAATAGTTGATGAAATTTTAATTTCTTTAGCTATTTCAATTTTCTCTCTCAAATATTTAGATGACGAAGAAGAGGAAGATGTATATATAAACCCGTTTAACATATGGTGCTTTCTCTTCAACGCTCATCTCTCTCCATTCAGCACCCAATTCTTTGCTTATCTGTGAATTATGCATTTTCACATCTGTGCTAGCAATTTGCGCTCGACGCATTTGAGACCATACCTTAAAAATGAAATTAGAATTTAATGATTAGAAAGAATAATTAGAAGAATATTTCACTATTATTATCATTATCATTATTATTGATTATTACTATTATTATTATTATTAATATTATTGCATAACTGATAATTTAAACTATTAAATTAACAGAAACAATCAAAAGTATATCACTGATAAAATCTCATTTTTAACATTTAACACAAATATTATTGTTATTATTATTATTGCATAACTGATAATTTAAACTATTAAATTAACAGAAACAATCAAAAGTATATCATTGATAAAATGTCATTTTTAACATTTAACACAAATATTACTGTTATTATTATAAACTATTAAAATAATGGAAACAATCAAAAGTATATATCACTGATAAAATATCATTTTTAACATTTAACACAAATATTATTGTTCTTATTATTGCATAACTGATAATTTAAACTATTAAAATAATGGAAACAATAAAAAAATCTTACTGATAAAATATCATTTCCAACATTCAATACATAATTAATCTATTTAATACAAAATAATATCAAATTTATCTGCTAATTAACAAATTAATTATGCATCGTTTCACAAACGACATTAATTTTATATTATTTATCTCTTTTGTTACATCTCTTTTGGTTCTTTCTTTTTTCCTATTCTACTTTACATAAAAATTACCTGTAATAACGTCAAACGTTATAATTATATAAAAAAAGCTTCACGTAAATTTAATATTAACTAAAATGAAAGATTATTTAAGGAAGAAACCATAAAAGCGTTCATCGGTCTTTTGATTCGCTTTTGTACATCATACTCATTCATCTCTTTTATTTCACCACGATGATCTTCATCAATCGATCTTTTCGGTGTAAATGGTGTGCTTGGTGAACCTATCACAAAAATATAATTTTTAAATTAAAATTTGAAATGAAGAATTTTATAACAATAATACGATGATTATTATAATAATGCTCATTATACTAAGCTATCAAATAATTCCATTTAATTAAACCATATATGGTATTGCCCATTGTTTACTGCATTATATTTAACTAAGCTTACTGTATTATCTGCTTACTCCATTTATCAATTTTGCTTGTTGTATTATAATAATCAATTATAATAACGCTTTATAATCAATTATAGTAACATTCCAGTATAATATGGAAATTTTATATTTAATTATAATATCAAATAAAGTATAATCTATTATTGTTAAATAAATAATAATACCTCTTAGATTTATGGCAATTTCAAAAAATTTTGAAATTTTCAAAATGTTTAAAAAATTTTTAATTTATAGTTAAAGAAAAAAAAAAAAGCATACTTGTTGCACAACATTCTGTGATACCATGAAGATCAGCAATGGATGTAAATGAAGATGATGATGGTTCTCCAACCGCTCGTGATGAATTCATTATAACTGACTGATGTTGTTGCTGTATCGCCTGTTGTTGTTGTTGTTGTTGCTCCTGTTGTTGCTGTTGTTGCTCCTGTTGTTGCTGTTGTTGCTCCTGTTGTTGTTGTTGTTGTTGCTCTTGTTGTTGTTGTTGTTGTTGTTGCTGTTGTTGTTGTTGTTGCTGTTGTTGTTGTTGTTGTTGTTGCTCTTGTTGTTGTTGTTGTTGTTGTGATGATTGCGATATTGGTTGCGGTAAATTGATAGGACAGATTGTCGATTCAATTGTTAGAGTTGGAACGGACAATAATGGTTGAAAATGATTCATCTAAATGCTATTTAGATTACACTTTTCGCAATAACAATAACCTCTTTCATTTCATTTCATTTTTTTTCACATTTCAAAAATCTATCGCTTTTTGCTTAATTTCTTCTTTCATTGATACAGTATAAATATCGCTGAATCAACATTATACATTTTCAAAAAAAAAAAGAAAAAGATGAAGAAATAACGGGGAGCGGGAAAGGCGAGAATATCAGATGGAAAAAATAACAGGAAGCGGGAAAGACGAGAATATCAGATTGTTATAAATTGATTGGCCAACATAAACGATGGTCATTTCAATAATAATTAAAATCATATTTATTACTATTACGAATTATTACATTTGATATATTTGCATATTTATGGGAAAAAAATAGCGGAGAGCGGGAAAGACGGGAATATCAGATTGTTATAAATTGATTGGCCAACATAAACGATGGTCATTTCAATAATAATTAATATTATATTTATTACTATTACGAATTATTTCATTTGATATATTTGCATATTTATGGGAAAAAAATAACGGAGAGCGGGAAAGACGGGAATATCAGGAGAAATAACAGGGAGCGGGAAAAGACGGGGAATATCAGATGAAAACAGTGAGCGAGAAAGACGGGAATATCAGATAGAAAAAAATAACGGGAAGCGAGAAAGACGAGAATATCAGGAGAAATAACAGGGAGCGGGAAAGACGGGAATATCAGGTGAAAAAAAAAATAATGAAAATCGCGATTATTATTATTTATCGAACAATAATGCTAATATTATTTATCACTAATACGAATTATTTCATTTCATATATTTGCATATTTACGACAAAAAAAAAAAAATTAAAATTAAAAATAAATTTAAATTATTAAAATTGTGCTTGCTTTAAAATAATAAAATTATATTAAATTTTATTTTCATCCATTTCTTTTTCTCTTTTCTCTCTCTAATACATTTCATTTTTAAATTCAATATTTAAATTAATTATAAAATGCTTATAAACGACTATTTGATGCTAAAGCACATGAATAAATGAAATGAATCAACAATAATTTTTGTTATCCATTTCATTTTCTTTTTTTTATGTATTGAAAAAAGTGAACTCAATTCGATTTATATTTTGATAAACTAATTGCTAAATATTAT
>CAKAEH010000126.1:0-11110 GCA_916381525.1 Cercopithifilaria johnstoni
AATAATGAATGATAGGGAAAAAGATAGAAAAATGAAATTTAAAAAAAGACTAAATTTTTTAAGAAGAAAAAATAGAAAGAAGAACGGATAATTCAATCGTATTTCTTTTTCCATTTTCAGGCAACTGGTAAGTCTTTTTTCTACAACAAATTTTTCGTTGCAAATTAACAATAACTTATAAATGAATTGGAAGATTTCTCTTATTGTTTACATAGCCGATGAAAACAATAAATATAATTTGGCTATATTTAGCTTATTGTTTCTGCATTCCTAAAGCAATAATAATAAATTAAAAAAGATATACCTTTTGTTGACGATAATCCAAAATAATTGCACCTGCTTTAACTAATAAATCAGTAGTGATATAATCAAATACTGGACATTTAAGTTCGATCATATCAGCACCAAATTCACGCAATAATCTTATTCGATCCAAATAATGTAATTCTAAAAATATTTTTAAGAGAATTAATAAAATTCTTTCATAATAATTTTTACTAATTAATTACAAATAATATTCGAAAAAAAGAATTACTTAAATATGTAAAATATTTTAATGATTAAAGAGAAATGAAATTTTCGCTAAAATTTTAGGATAAAAAGGAATGGAAAGAAAAATAAAAATATTTAGGTTTAGATTTAGAAAAATTAGAATGCTAGAATTTGATTAGAAAATTAGAATTTGAAAAAATTAGAATTTAGAAAATTAGAATTTGATGGAAGATTAAATTTTCATTCTCATTCTATATCATACAGATCAATATCAAATGAATATCTTGATGAAAATTGATTAGCAAAAAGAAAATCATATTTGCAGTAATTCAGAGATGTAATTGAATTTGATCAATTTGAATTTGCACTCCAATAATTAAATTTGAAATTGTAGCAATTTAATTTTGTTCAATTTCATTATTTTTATCAATTTGAAAATATACCATCAGAATGAGCTAAATGATATGCGAATTCGATAAGTGTTTGTAAAGTATCACAACCCGTTCGTTGAATAAATTGCGCCCATAAGGCATGACCTTCTTCGCATTCATCACCCATAAAACGTTCACGCCATGCGCCACTTAGAATTAATGGATCAGTACATTCTAAGATTGGCTCACATTCACGTAAATCTGCTTCTACCAAATTTGTTGGACGATTAGCTGTAAGTACGGTGACAGCAATAAGACGTTGTCGAGTTGGTGGACGACGACTTGCTGCTATTAATCGTAAATATAAATTTAAATGAGTAGGTAGTTCTGATTCAATTTGCGCCAAAAGAGCAGAAACACCATTTGGATGTAATTTATCATCATGTGGAAAGGTTATCAAATTATCATCGGATGATTGTGATGTTGATGGTAATGTAAGTAAATTTGCATTCAAAGCTCGAGAATATTGTGAAACATAAAACCAGGAACCCTGAAATATATCTATCAATGTATAATTTAAATTATTCATAGAGTTTCTAATTAAAAATTTAATAAAGCTAATAAGAATTAAAAATTTCATATGAATTGTTAAATTCATCAATTAATATTCCTTTCAATGAAGAACAAAAAGTTTAGCAGATTTCTGAAACTCTCTCTCTCTAACGAAACACAATGCAGTTGAAGTTCGAAAAATTCTGAAACTCATAGATGAATCATAATATGGAAATTTAACAGATTAATTTAACAGATTATGAGAATTGAAAAAACAGTAATATGGAAGCTAAGGAAATCCTAGAATTTGCTAAAGGATCATATAAAATGGAAGCTTAGTAGATTATTTTAATTCACTGAGAAATTACAATATTGAAGTTTAGCGGATTCTGAAATTCACCTGAAATTGACTAAAGAGAATCTCAATGTAAAAAGAAGTATTGCCTGAGGAATTGCAATGTTGAAGCTTGAAGCTTATTCTAAAATTTACTAAAGAGAATTTCAGCGTAGAATGAAGTATTGCTTGAGCTTAGAGGATTTTGAAATTTTTACTGAAAAGAACTCAACACAGAGAGAAGTGCTGCATGGGGAATTGCAATGCTGAAGTATAAGGGATTCTGAAATTCCCTAAAAAGAATCTCACTACATAAAGAAGTGTTGCCTAAGGAATTGTAATGTTGAAGTATACCGTATTCTGAAATTCCCTAAAAAGAATCTCAATATAGAAAGAAGTTGTTGCTTGAGAATTGCAATGTCAAAAGCTTGAACCTTATTCTGAAATTCCCTAAAAAGAATCTCACTACATAAAGAAGTGTTACCTAAGGAATTGTAATATTGAAGTTGAGCGGATTCTGAAATTCCCCAAAAAAGAATCTCAATATAAAAAAAGAAAATATTGCAACTAACCTGACAACATTCAAATATACTATCAGAATCAAATTGTGGTAATTTTTCACGAATAAAATCGATCAATTCATTTGGATTTTCATCAATATTTAAAACATGAAAACGATCAAATTTCTTCCATTCATTTTCATTTAACATTCGTGATGTTATCACTAATTTTAACCAACATGGTAATGCTTTCATTAGCTGAAAATAAAACCAAAAAATTTTTTAATTTTCAAATTTTTAATTTTTGAAATTTTGTTAAAAAACTTTTTTTATAATTTCCCTATTTTTGTAAACTAAAAAAAAATAGGAATGTTTTTACATATTAGAAAATAAATTGTTTCGGAAGGAGAAAAAACATAACACATATATCTGATAGTCAAATATAACACATATATATCTGACAGTCAAATATAACACATATATCTGACAGTCGTAAATATATATCTTTTTGTTGTTGTTGTTGCAAACAATTTCAAAATGCAAAATATAATCAGGAAAAAAAAATTGTCACATCAATTGATTGTCGTAAAAATAAAAATTGTCACATCAATTGATTGTCAATAACCTTTCTAACTATATAAATTGCCTTAAAATTTGAAGTTGAAAAGAAAATCAAATTTTAATTTTTAAATAGAAAAGAAAATTAAATTTCAAATAGGGCAAATAAATCAAATTTTAAATGATAAAATACTTTTATTTCGTAAATTTGAATTCTTTGTTTCAAATATATTTTAATTTAACTATACTAAAATTTGAAGTTAAAATAAAATCAAATTTTAATTTTTAAATAGAAAAATATATCAAATTTTAAATGACAAAATAACTTTATTCTGTTAATTTGAAATCTTTGTTTTAAATATATTTTAATTAGAAATTTGATTTTCTTCCTCTAAAATTTCAACATTATACTGCGTACTTTTTTTTCCCATATTAAATGTGTATAATTGTAGAAGAGATTTTTTTTGATGATTGTTTATGGAAGATCGGAGAAATTGGAGGACAAAGTTAAAGGTTATTCGCTTTTTTTTAAAAAATCCATTTCAATTAATTTAAAATGGCTTTGTTTGAAAATTATTCTGCTTCATCGAATACGTGATATATTGAAATTAAATTATTATAATGAAAATTTTTAGATATCCATGAATATATTTAAAATATATAAATTTTATTTTCAAAAATTAAATTTCATAAAGATATTGCTATTATTTCTTATCAAAAGATACTGCTATCATTTCTCATCAAAAGATATAGTTATTATTTCTTATCAAAGGATGTCGCTATTATTTCTTATCAAAAAGATATCGCTATTATTTCCGATCAAAAGATATTGCTATTATTTCATAAATTTCATCCTTCATCATCTTTATTTAAATTTATTATTTAAGTAATACCTTTATTCATTATTTAATTTCCTCCGCTTACTTTTATTTCATTTAAATTTCATTCATATTTAATATTTTCATTTACCTTTATTTTATTTAAATTTAATTCATTTTTTAATTCATCCACAATTTATCTTAACATTAATTTCTAATTCCATTATACATTTACATTTGTAAAATTCGCTTTCTTTCATTTCTTAATTCATTTTCACTTGAATGAAATTTATGAAATAATAGCGACGAGATCTTCTGATAAGAAATAATAGCGATATCTTTTGATAAGAAATAATGGCAATATCTTTTGATAAGAAATAATAGCGATATTTTTTGATAAGAAATAACAGCGATATCTTTTGATAAGAAATAATAGCGATATCTTTTGATAAGAAATAATGGCAATATCTTTTGATAAGAAATAATAGCGATATTTTTTGATAAGAAATAACAGCAATAGCGATATCTTTTAAATTTATGAAATTCAATTTTTGAAAATAAAAATTTCAAACTATAAATTAACTGTAAGATATAATGTAGTCTTTCGTCACTACAAAATGGTAATGTATCATCATCAAACAACAAAATTGGTGCTTTTACATCTATTTAAATTTGTTAAAGTGAAAAGTGCTAAAAATTCATTAATTACCAATTTACAGACTAATTAATTATTATTAGCCATTTGAGAAAATTCACAGAGTAATTAATCATTGTTAATCATTTGTACTACAAATTTTAAAATATCTTTAACAAATGGCATTCCTTTTCTTCTCTTTCCTGTTTTAGCTGAAAATGATAAAACAGTTGCAATAAAGTTGGAAGGAAAAAGTATTAAACTTTACAATTATAAAAATTATGAAATCCATATTAAAAAAAATTAGTCGAATTAATTGGAATTAATCAATATTAAAAAAGTTGATCGAATTATTCGGAATTAATCGAATTAATTAGAATTAAAATCAAATTAATTGGAATTAATCAATATTAAGAAAGTTGTTTGAATTAATCGGAATTGATCGAATTAATTAGAATTAAAATCGAATTAATTGCAATTAATCAATATTAAAAAAGTTGTCCGAATTAATCGGAATTGATCGAATTAATTAGAATTAAAATCGAACTAATTGGAAATAATCAACATTAAAAAAGTTGATTTAATCGAGTTAATTCCGATAAATTTATTAAATTCAAATTTTATAATAGCTTCTATAATAAATAATTTTAAATTGCATTTTTCTAATTCCAAAAAGAAATTTTCCATCAAATTCGAATTCTTTAGTAAAAAGGTAAAAAATTGTAGAAATTATTTTCCTTTTGTTAGAAAATTATAATTTTTAATTAATTAAAAAAATTATACTTTTTTTTAAAGACAAATTATATTTCTTTGCAAAATTATACTTTTTTAAATAATTTAAATATATTGTCAAAATTTGCATAAAAATTTATGAGAAAGAAAAAAAATAATTATTTTAAAATTTCTTTCAAAAATATTTCTCTTTCCCTCTCTCTTTCTCTCTCTCCCTCTCCCTTTCTCTTTCTATATAATAGAAATCTATAAAATCTATATATATAATCCCTCTCTCTTTCCCCCTCTTCTTTCTAAATAATTTAGAGGAAAATTTTAACTTTTTTTTTTACATAAATTATACTTTCTATCTGATTTAAATATATGTCAAAATTTGCATAAAAATTGGGAGAAAGAAAAATTATTGTAAAATTCCTTTCAAATATATTTTCCTCTCTCTCTCCCTCTCTCCCTCTCTCTCTCCCTCTCTCCCTCTCTCTCCCTCTCTCTCCCGTTTCCTTTCATACAACAAATAATATTTGAACGTATGAAAATTCTCATCAAATGTCATAACAAATTATAAATATATCATATCTATTCAAGCATATTATATTTAACCTTTCTTCTGAAGTAAAACTTTTTTGGATATAGTTCATTAACTATCAATTATAATTTATTATTGAAGTGAATATAAAATAATATCTGTAATATAAAATAAAATGATAACCTATCTGTAATTATTATCATTCATTTAGTACTAATTATAGTTTATCATTTATTTATTATTGAAATAAATACAATAATATCTGTAATTAACTAAAAAAAAAATGATATGTGTAATATAAAATAAAATGATAACCATCTGCATTAATTATAGCTCATTTAGTGCTACTAATAATAATTTATTCAGTTATTATTGAAGTAAAATAAAATGATATCTATAATATAAAATAAAATGATAAAATCTAATAATATATAATCAATCATTCAAATGTACATATATGTGAGAAAGCTAAAATGTTATCATTCTTCTTTTTCCTCCTTTTCTTGCTCAATGCTTTTGTAACTGTAATTGCAATTATAAATTTCATTTAATTAATAATGCATACCTATCGTAAATATTTTACCTGTCGTAAATATTTTACCTGTCACAAACATTCCCATTTTATGTTTTATTTTGCTATTCGAATTAATTCATATATATTTATATTTTATTCCTTTATTTTTTACTCTTTTCAAAGTTTTTCAAATTTTGGAAGAGAAAGCTAACTGAGAGATTTCGATTGATAAGAGCGCATTGAATGATTGAAATATTAGTGACAGTCATTTTGAATTTTTTCCTTTCTCTTTTTGAAATGATTGACATGTATGTATGTGTGTATGTGTGTGTGTGTATGTGTATGTGTATGTGTGTGTGTATGTGTGTGTCATTACTAAAAATGCAAATTTTTAGTAATGAAATGTGTCTCGAAAATATTTGTAAAATTTTCAAGAAATTATTCAATTTCAATTTCTTTTTCTTTCTACCGTCATTTTTATGTGATAATTATGTGTTTGAGAGATAGAATGTTAGACTAAAGATTAGATTTGATATATTAAAAAATTATGAAATTTTAAAATTGAAATTATTAAATGATATTTCACTTAAGCTCATATCATTCTCTCCCATTATTCAATAATACGATTAGCACTGATATATTAAAAGATTATGAAATTTTGAAATTGAAATTATTAAATGATATTTCACGTAAGCTCATATCATTGCCTCCCATTCAATAATACGATTAGCACTGATATATTAAAAAATTATGAAATTTTAAAATTGAAATTATTAAATGATATTTCACGTAAGCTCATATCATTGTCTCACCAGTCAATAATAGGAATAGCACTGATATATTACAAAATTATGAAATTTTAAAATTGAAATAACTAAATTATATTTGACATAAACTTCAAACATTTCCCATTCTTACTTTGATATTAGAAAATTTGAAATTTTAAAATTGAAATTATTAAATTATTTTATACGTAAAATCACATCATTGTCTCATCCATTCAATTAACATTAAAATTTAAAATTTAAAAAATAAAAATTAAATGATTTCATATGTAAACTCACATCATTGTGCCATTTCAATAATACAATTTACAATCAATCTAATCAATTATTCTAATCAAATTATCCCATTTCAAAGAATGAAATTGTAATGGGAAAAAAATTTTTTGATGAAAATGTAGGAAAATTGTGTCGGGAGAAGAAAGAGAGATTCGACGATAAGTATCTTTAATGAAAGCTCATTAGTAGGCAAGGTGAATTTGGCCTCTTTCCTTATCTTTTTACATTACTTTTAATTATCGTCCTTGACAAAAATGATTTTGCAGTTTTGTTGCAACGAATAATAAATAAATATAATAAAAGGTAAAAGGTAAGATTTAAAATTATTTCATAATTTTAATTTGACAAAATGATTTTTCAGTTTTGTTGCAACGAATAGTAAATATAGTAAAAGGTAAAAGGTAAAAGGTAAAAGGTAAAAAAGGAATATGAAAGGGTAAGATTTAAAAATTATTTACAATTTTTAATTTCAACGTATTTCTATATTTTGATATAATTGTATAACATATGGTAAAAGGTAAAAGGTAAAAGGTAAAAAAGGAATATAAAAGGTAAGATTTAAAAATTACTTATAATTTTAGTTTCAACATATTTCTATATTTTAATATAATTGTATAATATATAGTAGAAGGTAAAAGGTAAAAAGGGAATATGAAAGGTAAGATTTAAAAAATTATTTATAACCTTAATTTCAGCATATTTCTATACTGATATAAATTGTATAAATGAAAAGAAATTTTTGCAAAAATTTTAAAATTTAAAATTTCATTTTTATTTGAGAAAGTTAAATAATTAAAATTTCACCTGTCAAATTTAAATAATTAAAATTTTACCTGTCAAATTAAAACTTACAAAAAACTTATCATTTATCCAGTAATTTTATATGAAATTTAAATTTCAACTTTATTTAACTTTATGAAATTTAAATTTTATTTGTTAAATTGAAATTTACAAAAAAATATATAATTTATATACATTTTCTCTTCTTTCTTTCTTTCTCTCTCTCTCTCTCTCTCTCTTCCTCTCACTTTCTTATTGTTAACTTCATCATATGCTTAGATGCTTTATATTTTAATTAATTTTTAAATTTTAAAATTTAAATTAATTATGATAATATGTTTACCTGAATAATAAGTGGAATGATTTCCTTCTGAATTCCATCGATTAATATAAATGATGGTAATTTTGGTAAAGGAAGTGATTGAAGTGGTTTAATCAGGAAATGATGCAATGCATTACTCTATAAAATGTTTGTTTAGAACAATTAATTACTAATTAATTTTTAATTAATTAATGTTTCATTTTTTTCTTTTCTTTTCTTCTCCTTCTGTTTTATTATTTTAAAATTGAAATTTTTTATTTTGTTGAAATTGAAATTAAAAAAATTCATATTTTCAATTTTACAAGAAAAATTAGGAGATGAAAATGCGTGGGAGGAGAGTGGGCAGAAGAAAGATCATTTGGAAACCGATCAATAACTAAACAGTGCTACAACAAATTCATTTGTATATACATATATGTGTATGTGTATATGTGAGTGTGTGTGTGTGTGTGTATGTACATATTTATACGTATGTGAGTGTATGTGTATGTATATATATGTGAATGTACGTGTATATATATTAGCGTATGTGTATGTGTATATATATATGATTCTCACATACGTATGTATGTCTGTGTATGTATGAAAAGAAAATACATGTATGCGTCTATATACGTATGTATGTGTGTACGTATATGTGAGTGTGTGTATGTACATATATATATGAGTATATATGTGTGTATGTATATATATATATGAGTGTACATATATGTATATATATGAATGTGTATATGTATATGTATACAAATTGAATGTATGTGTGTATATGTATATACATGTGAGTGTACCTGTATGTATATATATATGAGTGTATGTGAGTGTATGTGCGTGTGTAAGCAAATGAGAATGCTAAGTTTGGTTGAAAATTAAATTTGAGACCGAATGAAAGTATATGTCACTTTGATTGAATGTACATTACAATTAAATATGAGTCAGCTTTAATTCTTTAAAAAAAATTTTGAATTCATTTTCTCTAAATGAATTTCAAAAATAAGTCTGTCAATTAAATAAAATTTTTTTGCTAATATTTCAATTAGCTCAACTAATGTATTGAATGAATTTGTTTGAATTCAATTTTCATTAAGTCTCAAATTTAATAATTAACTAATTATTTAGTGTTTTAATTTTTTTTCCTCTCCCAACTGTCATTTACTATTATTGTTAGGGCAAGGGAAAAAAACGTATAATAGTTGCTATTGTTCAAGTAATAATTGAGTAAACAATAAGTTATTGTTCAAGTAATAATTGAGTAAACAATAAGTTATTGTTCAAGTAATAACTGAATAAGCAATAAGTTATTGTTCAAGTAATAATTGAGTAAACAACAAGTTATTGTTCAAGTAATAACTGAATAAGCAATAAGTTATTGTTCAAGTAATAATTGAGTAAACAATAAGCATAGTTGGATAGAATGAGAAGGATGAATTAATCAGTAAATAAAATTAATCAATAAATGTATGTTTGTTCATTTCCTTATCTTATCAACAATTAATTAATTCTTTAAATTTTGTTCATTTCCTTATCTTATCAACAATTAATTAATTTTTTAAATTTTGTTCATTTCCTTATCTTATCAACAATTAATTAATTGTTGATATAAAAAGTAACGACAATTAAAATGATAATGAAAAAAAATAAATAATTGGAAATGGAAAATAGATTGCATACCTGATGTGTTAGAAATGTAATTGATGCAAGTTTAGGGATGACTAAATTCGGAAAACGATTAACAAGTTGCCAAGCAATATTACGTAAAATTGTTCCGCTTTCTAATGATTCCGGATCAATTTTATTGCAATAATGTATCGCTGCTAATTGTGGTTCATTTTCCAGCTATAATTTTTTTTATTATATATATTTATTATCGTAATCAGAAATTATTCATTCCATTTATTAAATAATTAATAAATAATGTATATGTGTAATAATGATAAATGATAATTAATAAATCTTTTAATTTGAAATTAATAAATTAATAATCGAATAATATTTTTTCTTCTGAATGATATAAAACACACATATATACTGATTAAATACTACGATATAAAATACACACATAACATATATTGATTAAATACTACAAAATAAAAAATTAAGAAAAAAGAAGCTAAGTAGTTGATAATTAATTACTCATTAACCATTATGAAATTAACTGACTAATTATTCACGCAGTCAACCATTATTAATTAAGCTATTAATTACAACAACAAATTTAATTAATTTAATGATATTTCTCTCACCCTCTCTCTCTCTCTCTCTCTTTCAATGTAAAGTTCATCATCATCAAGTAAATAATGGTCATGCAAATTTTACGACTTCATTCAAACATTTCAGACAATTTGATAATCTATTAGATTTCATCGATTAATGTTATCATCAGGTAAAAAATTTCCAATATTCGACATAATGATGTATAATATCATTTCCGGAATATACTAACTATATACCGGAAATGTTGCAAAATATATTTATATTATAAATATAAATACATTGCAAAAAAGATATGAATGATTTGAAAAAAATTCAATAATTTCATTTTTTTATTTTAAAAATTTATTAAATTTCATTTATTAAGACAAAAAACAGAAAACATATGAAATGGATAATTTGTTTCGTTCTTGAAACTTTCTTTATTTGAATTTCAGAAATATACATTAAATCATTTTCACACTTTCTTATATTCAATTCACTCTCATTATCATTTCCATTCATTTCATTTCATTAATTAGCATTAATAATTAATCGATAAATTAATATTAATTACGATCGAATATATTGTTCTTCATTAATTCCTTCGGAGAAATTGGTTAATTTGTGTACAAAAGATCCATCATTACTCGGACCACATCGATTATGTTTTTATCACCATACGATCATTTTGTGTAGGCGAGGTATTGAGCCAGCACCTTCGGATGCTCT
>CAKAEH010000127.1:0-11046 GCA_916381525.1 Cercopithifilaria johnstoni
GGTGTAGAAACAAACCTGTTGAACAAAAGAGGATGGCTCTTAAATTTGCCTCTTAAATTTACCATCACTTGAGAATTTAAAATTTTTTAATCTACCACTTCATAGATGATGATCATCATCATTGATTGATTTCGTTTAGCAATTTAATCTATCACTTCATAGATGATGATCATCATCATTGATTAATTTCGTTTAGCAATTTAATCTATCACTTCATAGATGATGATGATCATCATTGATTAATTTCGTTTAGCAATTTAATCTATCACTTCATAGATGATCATTGAATAATATCGTATCATTGAATAATATCGTTTAGCAATTTAATCTACCACTTCATAGATGATCATTGATTAATTTCGTTTAGCAATTTAATCTACCACTTCATAGATGATGATGATCATCATCATTGATTAATTTCGTTTAGCAATTTAATCTATCACTTCATAGATGATGATCACCACTGATTAATTTCGTTTAGCTATTTAATCTACCACTTCATAGATGATGATCATCATCATTGATTAATATCGTTTAGTAAATTTGTTCACAATGCTAATTTTATCTTTCTTTTTACAAATAATTAAATGATTTTGAAATGTTGTAATTTTATAAATGAACTTCTAGAAAATTCCTTCATATATCATTTTAATATACTTTAAGAGATATTCTTTTTCCCTTTAATTCATAATCTTCCTTATTTCAACAAAGAGGAAAATAAATGAAGAAATATTTCTACGACATTTCAATAAATTCCGATTTTTTAATTTCCATGAAAATAATTGAAATATAATATTTGCTATTATTTCTATCTTTTAGCTATCTTTTCAGATTATTGCGAAAGAAAATGTATACGAATATGGGTTTATTCAATTTTCATTAGATACTAATAATTAGATGTCAAAATTGAAACCACCCGGTAGTACCTGTTTTTAGCTACAGTATCTATAAAATATTCTAAATATTAATCATTATTTCTTTATTACTAATCCTGTAAATTATACTCCTCTCAAATGTTACCCGCACGAGCAACACTACAAATTCCTTCATTTATTTTTGCATTGATCGGTATAATTATCAATTTTGTAGCTCTGGCAACACCGGCATGGCAGGTGAAGCATTTCTTTTTTTTCTTGTAATACTTTAAAAAAATTTCACCTTCGGAAAGCAATTGAAGTGTAAAAATTTTCGAAAATATTCAATTCAAATTTATATCGTATGTTTATTAAAATATACTTGCTACTGTATGCTTATACAGTATACCTGCATTAATGTATAGTTTTATTGTAGTACGATAAGCATAATATATATAGTGAAATACTAAACTAATATTACTGAACTTTGAATCACTTCTTTTCTTGCTCCTAAATGAATGATAATTAGTATGAATTATTAGCTGAAGAAAAACAATCGCTAGTTATTTTCAACGAATCTTTCATTTAGGTAGTTTATATGCGGGAATTGCAACAATGGATGCAGAGCGGGTTATGGATGAATTGTCAAACGAGGCATGTTATTGATTTCAATTTTAATTCTCTTATATTCAAAATTAATTCTGAAAATGTGAATGTTAAATATGAATTATCATTTCGATGGAAAAAGAGCTTATCAAATCTAATAACTTATTGAAATTTTAGCGATGATATATAATAATTATAATTTCTAGTCCCCAGAAAACATCAGACCACCTTTTCATTCATCTTCTTGCATCTTCATAATTTGCCCATTTTATAGGCCAGCTGGAATGATCTCCTGTACTTATTCATTCACTAAGAGTGATATTGATTTTTATTCAAGTCCACAATTGGTCAGCATTCGAACACCTGCATTTTATAGTTAGTTTATAATTTATTTCATCTATTATTTCTGATGATTATACATCTTGTTCACTTGATAATTGTCATATAATTGTCATATTGTTCATATACCAATCATCTGTACAATCTTCATATTTATGATTCCCTCCCTTTCAACTTCTTTAATTAATTTTAATTAATTATGACAACAAATTATCATTAATTAATTCATTTCATTAATTTGCTATTTAATAATATGAAAAAATTTTCAGGTTGGCAACATACCTTATTGTATATATTATTATTTAGTCAATTTTTGGCTCTATTTGCAATGATTTGCTTTTGTTATTCATTAATGGCAGATGTTAACAAAAGCGCTCAATTTTTATTTACCATTGCAATTGGCATTTCTGGTTGGTTTGTAAATTTCCCCCAATTTTTTTTTGAAATCATTTTAATCTTTTTGTTTTTCGTTATTTATTATTTAATTTCAGCATTAATCAATATTGGCTGTAATATAGCATTTCAAATATTTGCTCATATGCTGCAGTATAGATTCTATCATGTTAGCGTTAGTGGTATCTATGAGGTAAGTTATTGAATTTTTGTTTGATATTTTTGGTCTTAGAACTTTTCGATGATATTTTGGAATAAAATTGAGTAATTTCAGAAGCATGTTGGTTATTCGTATTTTTTACACCTCATAAGTTCAATTTTGCTATTATTGTCTTTCGTATTCTCATTGGCCTATATAATAATGCTTTATCGATCCTCTCAAAGTAACAATTCAATACGAGCAAATCAAAATGTTTTTTCAGTACATCAGGTCATCAATAATAATAATAATAATAATAATAATAATAATAGTAAATTATTTGTTTATTTATTTTATCCAACATTTCTATTTGTTTACTTAATAAAATTCTGTTTTGTTCAAAAGTTATTACTTTGTTTTTTTTTTTTGCGCAGCGGATTTTAATGTTTTATTACTTTTAATTTTTATTTATTTATTTTCAAAATTTCCAACAAACGGAAATGATGAAATATCGGCGGCAAGAACAAATTTTTTAGGCTTATCAACAACAATAAAATTAAAAATTTAGGCTTATCAACAACAATGAAATCAAATTTTTAACCTTATCAACATTCGGTTTATCAATAACAATAAGATCAAATTTTTTTAGGCTTATCAATATCATCATCCTCAAGAAGATTTTTTCGCAATGCGTGCCTTACCTGAACTCCCTCAAAAATATCGGAAACGATGATAATATAAACATTTATGTGCTAACTATGATGATTTAGCCTAATAAAATGTTTTTTTAAATCAATGGTTTCTGAAAACAATTGTTGCTATTGGCTTTCATATATGAATTAATCTGTATTGAAATTACAGCATTCAATATTCAATACTTCTTAATAAATAATTGAACTAGTTTAGATTTAATGCGAAAATTGTAGGACAAGTGGAAAAAGTAATGGCCTAATTTCTGTCTTAATCATATTACATTAGAAATTTCGGCATTTTAAAATTATCTTAAAAATATCGGATCAAATTTATATCAATGAAATTAATTTAAATTTTAAAGAAGAAAAAGTGAAAATCCTAGTGTAATATAAATGAAAGTTTGTGTGGAAATTTTAATGGCAATAACCTCCTAATATGATCGATCGATAAAATAAAATTTTGTGAATGAAATTTTATTCCTCAATTGTTGGCACGATATGTTGTCATGTCTTTTCATATAGCATTTTAGAAACGAAATATCTCTCTCTCTCTCTCTCTCTTTCTCTTCCACTATTTTCATATATTTTTCAATGATGTAAATACAACACTATCGTCAGTAAAACTGTCACCATTTCAACAGTCACTGGTCATCTCATTTGATTTGCCTATCGCAGCTTTCCATTTTGATGAATTTTAGATTATTTTTCTAAAACGGAACATCAAAATATTGAACGTTCCATCTAGCATTTTTAAACATGAATTTTTGAAATAGAAGTTATTGTTTCTGAAACTTTTTCTCTTTACCATTATTCAAACACTCTCTTACTCAGTCATTCTATTCAATTAACTTTTACAATTTAATATTTCACAAACTATTTTTCTTTCTCTTATTCTCTTGTTTATATCAAGCTAGATTGATGATAAATAAGTTTCAGAAAGTCTCCGATGAATTAATAAATAATCTAAAGATTTATCATGAATAATTTCCGGGCTTGAAATAAATTTTTTAAATAATTTCTAAACGAATATTTATGATGTACGAATGGGATAGTCCGCAAAAATTATTTGTATATCTTTTTTAAACTAATTTTTAATTAGCATAGGTTAATGTTATGAATGCTCATTATTCATTCCTATAATGATAGAAATTACACACCTTAATATATACATATGTAAGAATGCATAACTCATGTAACAAACGTATTCCGTAAACTAAATCATCTTTGTTTTGAATAAATTGAAAAGTTATTTATCAATCAAAAATTTATCATCATTGATCATTTCATTTATCACTTTCGATCTTTCGTATTGTTCAGAACAATTGAAAAAATGAATTTTGAATTAAATTTAATAAATCAATAATTTATTCCATATATTATTGATATTTGATGCATTGCTATATCATTGCATCTACACAACATAGCTGTAATCTTTGTTCGAATCATTTCGAAATTCAATAGATGATGGGAAAAACTTGAATGTTGTTGAATTTGTCAATATTTTCAGAACTGATAACATTTGTTTGTGTCACATATATATATATAGGGGGAGTATTTATTTTCTAACAATTTATATGCTTCTTGCATTTCTTCCTATATCTCCGATAATTTGCTAGGTCACTAGCCAAGTTGGCATTTTTTTTTAAATGAATGTTACCAAGGAGACCTATCGTACCTTTTTTACATTTCATCATTTGATTGCAGCTTTCATAATTTCCAGCTATTTCTTTTCTATTCTTGGAAAATTAAAATTTCAATTATTTTTATTTACAACTTTAAACATTTTGTTTTTTCTTACTTACCTGATATCATACCTGAATTGAAATTATTATAAATTTTATGCGCTTACTTGTTCTTTGTTCTGTGGAATTCAATTAGATTTATTTCACCTTTGCAGAATTATCTTGAACTTTTTGATTACTATTAAATGTTGCAGATTTTTAGGAACTTAAACTTTTTTATCCGCCTAAAATACCCGTAGACAAATCATCGCTCGTTCGGCTATTAATGTTATTTATTCCGGCAAAGAAAAATCAATTGGAATGTTTTGATTCCGATTCTCGGTTTCTTGTTTCTTTAATCACTATAATAAATTTCGCTATTAGTGAGGCAAAAACTATAATAATTTGATTTTCAGACAATCATTTTTCACTTATATTTCATTTCTATCGAAATTCAACAATATCTTTTAAAACTGATATTTAATTAGTTTATTTTATAGACTTAGAGAATTTCAACTATGCTTATTCTTCCTATACGTTCAACTGCGACCTAAATTTTAGAGTCTTTTTATGATAAATTTAAAATCAATTTTTAATATATTAAATTGTGCGAAATGCGAAAAGTATTATGACAAGAAGATAATCACTGGAATAATTATCAATTATGATCATTGAATATTCTTCTCATGCAATGTTTAATTTGCGTTTTATTATCTATTAATCAATGATAACATATTCAATTTTAATATAGACAAATTCTTTTCTTATCTATCATAAAGAATGATGGAATAAAGAAGAAATAATCATCACTGTGTATCATCAATTAATCTCAATATCATCGACGTAATTAATTATTATTTGATATATTCGATCATCTTTTTCCTCTTCTTTAAATGAAAGAAATTATTTTTCTGCATTGAAAGAAATGAGAAATGAAAGTTCGAATTTTTAAGACTCTCTTTTTATATTATCAAAAATTTTAATAAACACAAAAATGGCTTCTTCATTTGAAATTTAAATATTATTGAAATTTTTTGATTCTTAATTTACTATTAACATATTTCCCCTTATTAAATTAATTCATTCAATATGTGAAAAATTTTTCTTATTAAATTTTCACATCATATTTTCTCATTCATACGGCTATTATATCAATCAATCATTAATTATCTTAATCATCAAATAAACGTTTGTAAAGATTATCTGCTATAGACGTTTTTGAAATACGATCTGAACCTTAGTGACACCAATTGCTTACTATCACAATTCAATTAATACTTCAAGCGTGTAATAATAAATATTATCAATCTTTTGATATTTTCATTGTTTGTAGGATTTTTATATCATCATGAAATGATGATTCTAAAACATAGCAATATGTTTTCAACAAAATTTGAAAAATAATTTGAAAGAAAAAAAAAGAGTCTGAAGATATTCTACAAAGATGAAATTGGAATGGTCGAATTCATTGCTAAAAATTCAAGTTATGGCCCTTATTCCTCTATGTATTGGCATCTTTTTATTATTTATTGCTTTATTAACTCCCGCATGGCAGGTAATTTCAACTTTCTTCTTTTATTTTTATCATTAAAATTTTAAACTTTCAATTTTAATTTTCTTCTAGCTAATTTCATTTAAAATAATGAATGAATTTTAAGGTAGCAGAAGATACAGATGCTCATCGATATATGCAAAGTGGTTTATGGATGTATTGTCCCGGTGGTGTACCATGTTGGTATATTTTTAGTGATAATCTCATTAATTACTACGAAAAAGTTGATGTTTGCCGATTTCTTTTAATCGGTGATTGCCGTAAAAAGCTCATCAAAACTCCATATTTCTTTGGTAAATTTAATTTATACAATATTTTAGTAATTTAAACATCAAAATCTTCTCTTGCTTATTCTCATTCTGTACTTTCATATTTAGTCAACTTCTATGTTTCAATTTAATAGTGAAAATTTCCAATAGCTTGCCGAAAATTTTCATCTTTTTGTTTTCAGGATGGCATTATGCTGTTCTCACTCTACTTTTGCTTGCTTTCGCATTTGGCCTTATTGCCATCGGATTACTAACGTTTAGTATATTTCGAGTGAACAGAATTCGATTACTTACAATTATTTTCATTCTTTTCAGCTTCTTATCCTGTAAGCTAATAAATTATTTCATCTAATTTTTACTTTTCCAACTTAAGAAATGGGTACATTATGCTGGAATTTTTCGAATTGTACTTATTGTGACTAGGAATGAAATTATGAATTTTGAAATATTGAGATATTAAATTAGCGCTGAATTACTATATGAAATCAATTACTACATCGATAATACACATTATCATAACAGTTGAACTGTATGATTATTTTCAGTCCTATTTTTATCAGTGGGATTGGCTGTTTTCATGATTAATGCCGAAATGTTGGAATCACGTTTTCTGATTGGCATCAAAAATACATTCAAAGTACGTTTGATACATTTTAAATCGTGTTACTACTTGAATTAAATATTACTCGGTGCGTATATCGGAACATCTAGAATTGCTTATTTTTATAACGAATGAAAAAATTTCATGATTTGTTAACACTCTTATAATTTAGAAAAATTAACATACATATATTAATAAGATTTTACTGACTTTAAAATCTAGCTATTCATTTGTTTTGAAAATATCCAGGTGTTGAAACCTCCCACTTATAACTGATTGATAAAAAGAATATCTAAATAAATGAATAAGATAAAACGATAAAAATTCAAATAAATCTTTATTCCAGAAGGAATACGGTTATTCGTTCTACCTTGCCGGATTAGCATGCATGTTTCTGATGTTTAGCTTATTGGCTGGCGTTATGATAACAAGTTATATATTTTTCACAAAAAGCGGGCGCAATTATGTAGAAGAAGCAAAAGAAGAAGCAAAACTTAAAAATTCTAGTCCATCATCGTGGCGATCCTTCGTAGGCATGAAGAAACCAGAGGTGATTTTGATTACTTTTATAGAGCATATTTCTACAATCAATAATTTCAAACCAAATTTTCTCGAAAGTTTTAAGACAGGAAAGATAAAAAAAGAGCATGAGTGGACATCGTCCATGACTGAATTAGCTAATATAATTTAAGTAAGGCACTTCATATTCTAGTTTAGTTAGTTTGGTTTTTTATCGAATCAGTCGCAAAAAAGTTGCAAAACCCAATTTTGTTTCTTCAACAAACAATTTCATTCCAGGACACAGGAAAACGTTCCAGCAGTCAAACAAGTTCATACCCGACGATTCCAGTTTTCCAAAATGTCTTCGAACAACCACCGCGACCAGGTAGCAATACAATATCACAGTCGGTAACACCGTTGCCGCCGGAATATATGTCAACAACCAGAACATTCCTCAGTTATTAATAATGCATAATAATCAAATGTAATTTTTCATCATTTCTTGTAAATAAATTAAAAAGAACGAAACTATGCCCCTTCTTATATTTGATAGTTATAATCAAGGAAATTTACTCGAAAAGTTTCTTTATGTTAGACTAACAAAGCCTGTTTATAAAATAGCTAGAAAGTCACAACTTGAAATTTAAATCAAAGTTTATTGAATAAAGCATGAAATGCCAATCAGCAAATGGAACGAAAATTCCAACTCAACAATAATTAATTCTTAAAATGCTTTCAATGCTCTTATTTTCGATAATATTCTCAAAAAATCGAAAAGCTTAACAGATTTAAAAAACATTATAAAATATGAAATTTGAAACGCTAGATGAAGGGATAAAAGAATGCCCTTTAAGGTAAATAAGGAACATTTTGAAGGGATGAAATAACGTGATTGGAATTCATCACAACAGTTATGTGAACTACTTCATTCTAGAGGGACTTTTATAAATTCCTCTTCCAAACTTCAAATTAAATATTTCGAAAATAACCTATAGTAATGCCAAGCAACTCGAGAAAAATAAAAATTAACCGAAATCCATTCTCCTGAGTATGAGAAAGATTTACTTCAGAAACCTCCAGCAGTAAGGTATTCATTGATAACGTCCACATTGCGCTTCAATAACTGCTCGTTCAAATGAATTGATTCAATGATTTGCTGCGTAGTACGATTAAGCGTTCGAACTTCATCTGCTGCCAGACACGAGCACACAAAGTCCTGAATTACCAAACTAATCAAATTAATTTGTTCTTGTTCAGTCACGGCCAAATTCTGTAAAACTGGGCTTTTTGAAGAAAAAGAAAGTAAACCAAACTTGTAGTTGTGGATATATAGTTCATATCTTTCAAAAAATGCTATCAATTTATTACAACATTCTGGCTTTTCAATCCTATCGTGAAAATTACTATAGTTTTGACCTCAACTTCTTTCGCCATTGTACTGGAGCACTGACATTCAGCACTAAATTTGAAACAACGCTGAAAAAGCGAACTGTTTGCGCCGCCAAATTTTTGAAGAAGTAGTTTGGTAGAGTCCTGAAAAAGAAAACATTATTTTTCTCTAAACCCGATAGCTTTTCTTTCAAGCCTTGCAAGGTATTTAAAAAAATGCGTCATTTTTCGAAAATCAAAAGTATTCACTTTGAAATATTTCCACAAGAAATCTTGCCCGGATTTACTCACACAAGCACCACAGAAAAGAGAAATGATATCCTGCGAGCGAACTTTGCCCTAAAATATTTTTTATTGAAAGTGAATTTTATAATAACATCTGTATAATAATGGGATATAAAACATCAAGACTCATCCTAACCAAGAAAAGAAAAAAAGATGAGGAAGTTCCAGAAAATTCCTCCAAAATTCCGAGTTTTTCTCTCAACAACAAAGGATTTATTCTACTTGTTTTTTTTTTTTAATACTTACCTATCTAAAAGTTGCACAAAGCTGAATGTCACTTTCAGACAACACTATTGACAGCAATTATCTACAAGCTAACATAAATAAAGAATATTACATTTTTAATGCCGTATTCGAAAACTTCCTTCAACAATTCTACATCGGTTGTTTGCGACATTGCAACAATACAGTTTCGCTCTACTTCACCGAATCCTACGGTTTCGTAAATCTGCAAGACTATCGTAACAAATTCGTCAAGAAAATCAAGACTACTATTAACAAAGAATGATGGATTTCAAAACTAAGTGACATGCAATTCTAATTAGGATTCAATTACTAGTCGTTATAACGAAATATGACACATCACAAGCTGAATTGCAAGAAATCCTTTTACTAGCAATCCTTTCTGGTATAAAGAAAAAGAAAAGGAAACTTGAGGTAAACTAAACTGTGTTGTAATGAGAAATAAGATCCGTACTTCAAGTCATCTTTTCTTACAGGTAGAAGGATGCACTGTTAACCGATTACAAAAGTAAAGTAATGTTAATGGGACAAGCTAAAGTCCTCCTCAAATTAAATATAGAATGGGTAACCTCTTTCAATTCTTGAAATCCCTCTTTGCCATAATGCCTTCCCACCATTCCATATATCTGTAAATAATTAAGTTCTGTATGACAAAACATCGAAGCTAAATTTTTCTTCCATAAAATGAATGATTTCACTGGATAAAAAATCTTATTTACAAACATACCATAGGTCGCAAATCCGGATGAAGTTCGGTTTTGCTTTTGATATGCTCTAGAAACTTCTGTCTAGCGGTTTTAATAGTTTCTTCATGGTCACAACGACCCAATCGGCCAAGAATCAGCGCTCGCAGCAATGCTATTTGAGAATCTGAAATGATATTATGAAATAAAATACTCGTAAATGGTATGACCTCATGTAATCTTTGAAAATCCCGTGTTTTTTTAAATAGCAACAAAATTTATATGCAAGAATCACTTTCGTATAATAAAAATACAAAGATTTCTTTCACGAATGATAAATTGTTTTTGTTCATTTTCGAAAAATGTACAATTTCCCAAACGTACCTTCATTTGGTTTAGCTTCCCAACCAAGTCGTCCGGCCACTGGTGTTAAAATTTTAACAATAAATTTATTAAATTTTGAATGCATAGTGGGATCATAATGTGACAATATATTTGACAGCTCGGCAATGCCTGAAACGATAATACTTGAAAAAGGAGCGAACCAAAAAGAAATACGATTTAATTTCTGATCTAATGGTATATCAAAAATTTTTTCTAGAGAATTTTACCTGAATTAAGAGTACTCCATATCGTATAGTCATCTTCATTCACGGATGATTCAAGCAATAACAAAAACTGTTTTGCTGATTCTCGTCCAGATTTCACCTGAAAACTGTTCCCTTTGATTTGTTGTTACAAAGGGAATCCCTTTGAAAATGATATTTTAATATATATAT
>CAKAEH010000128.1:0-11019 GCA_916381525.1 Cercopithifilaria johnstoni
ATTTCGCAAATGTTGAAATTCCGCAAATGTTGAAATTTCCGTTGAAATTTTACTATGTTGAAATTGGTGATGCATTTCGTTTACAAATTTCACGCGTCCATGCTGTGAAATTTTACTAATCAATAATTCCATATTTTGAAATAAAAAGTATAACAGTTTCATCAAGAAATAGAGTGACTGTTAAAAAAAGAACTTTCGTTTTTTTTTTAAAAGAAGTGCTGTTTAGGAGGGTTCTTTTTTGTTCATTCGGTTATAATTCCAAAATTCTGGTAGGAATTCTTTTTTCCGATATTTCATCGCATCGATTATCAAGCTAATTGCCATTACACGGTTATTTAGGAAATTGTATAAGTATTTATTTATTCCGCTTGATTTTACCCTTGTCACAGCTAAATCAACTGCTTTTTCGAGTGTTCGTTGCGCATCTTTTTCATGTTCCGGAGGAATTTTTCCAGCAAAGTACCTCCGGATTAAGTCATTTTCCTTTTCTGATCCTGCAGCATTTTTAAAGAATTGTTTGTTCACTATAATCTCTAGAACTTGACATGCCGGTTTGGAAAGGATAATCGGTTCGGCATCACACATATCAAATTCTGGTGCAGTTGAAGGAGTGTCACTTTTTTGCGAACCACTACTGCTGCTGACATTCCTGGTATCTGTAGCTTCTTCTGTAGCAAAAGGAACGGGTTCCTGATTTGAATTCACAAACGGTACGATGAATTCTGCTGAACCCTTAACAGTAGAGTATGCAAGTGTAGATTCCTGTGGGATTTGGGATGGTACTTGTGCTGGTCCGGGAGGTGTTTTGGAACCAACCGAAGTATCTAAATTACCACTAGCGGCAGGTATTGATGGTACTTCCTTTTTCTTCCTATCAATCCTGAAAAGTCAATTTTCTAAATTTTGATTGGATTACGATTGGGTTTCTTCAAGTTTAAATCTGTGATTCTAATTAAAACAAAAAATATGTGATCAAAATATAGCACTCATAATAATAATATTCTTCTCTTTTAATTAAAAGTTTTCTTATTTTTTGTTTCATTGCAGATCCAAACAGATTTAATTCTGAAACAAAGTTTCAAGATGCTAAAAGCAAAGTCAGTCAGGACATTATCTTACGTATCAAATGCTGATTCGAATTCGGACTCCTCCTCTTTAGAATCGGTAAAAGGTTGCTCTTCTCCTTCTATTTCAGTTTCAGCTTCCTCCTTTTCCATTGTTTTCTGTTCCTTCTCATTTTCAGTTATCAATTCACTGCTTAGGGATTTTGACAATTTTAATTTCTTCTTTTTTCTCTCTTGTCGTTTTTTTTTCTTCGGTTTTCTCTGAAATAATTTTATTACATTCATTGTCATTCTCTATTATTATTATTATTATTAATATTATTTTAATATTTATTATTAATAATAGTTATTTATATATATTATTATCAATTGTTATTATCATTAATCACTGTTGTTGTTACACTATTACCATTTATTATCATTTATTATTAGAATTAATTACTGTTGTTGTTAGTGTTGTTGTTACACTATTACTATTATTAATATTATTTCTGATTAAAGCTATTTCATTTTCATATATCAAAATGATAGAAGAAATGAGTAAAGGAAAGCATAAAAACAGATTACTCTCCAAAACACAAAATTACGAAATAGTTAATTCCAAAATAATTAATCTCCAAAAATACAAAATTTTAATGCGATAAATATTAAATTTGTTATCATTGCTTTTATTAATATTATTTCTTATTCTTATTAATATTCAAACATTATGTGTTTTTTGATAGCAATTAAAATTTTATGATAGAAAAGTTTAAATTATACTTTTCCTTTGCTGTCATCAGCCTCGATAGGAATTGGTTTTGCGCCTTCCTTCCATTTTAACATACTTTGTTTTTTCTTCTTACTTCTTGCTGGTCGCTGTTGTACAGCTACCTGAAATTAATGTATTAGGAATTTTCTACACTACCAAAATTCCTAATTATTTCCATTTTAGAATGATATATTTTTTATATTTCTCTTTCCACTCTTAAAATCACTTTACAAATTATTTATAAAAATACTCAATAAGATTTTTAAGAGAAACAAAAATGAAATATCATTTGTAGGAAATAATGTCTAAATGAAATATGATGGTACCATACCTTTGGCAAATAATTAGGCAAACAATATGATAATAAATAATCTTAACAAATAATATAATTTCAAACCTTTTCAAATTCCGTATTATCCTCTTTAATATCAGTGCCTTCTTTTTTATACCTTAAAAATTTCTTTCGTAATTTACGGAAATTTGATGGTAGAGCAATATTTTTTAGCTTTTCTTTTGTTGCTTTCAAAGTACTTCCAGTTCCACTTAAAATTGAATCACTTCCACTTGAAATTGCAGTTACAGGTGAATTTGCAGATGTACTTGCACTTGAACTTGAACCACTACTACTACTACTATCCTGTACCGATGATGACTGTTGTTGTTCAAGCTGTTGCTGTGATTGTTGTTGTTCCTGCTGTTGCTGTTGCTGCTGCTGCTGATGATGATGATGATGATCGGGTAATATAGCATCGGGAAGTAATTTTTTCCACTGACTTTTCAAACGACCGGTCATTATAACGGATAATATTAAGAAAGCAATGAATGTTAAACTTTAAATTAACCAATCCCTCCACAAACTATATAACACAAATAAATATTTCATATGCATTTTTGGAATATTTATAAGAGCATAATATTGATATATTTATGCAAAAAAAAATGTAAATAAAAGTTTTAATATATAAATAATAATAAAAATTTGTGAGTTGAAAAAATTCTTAAATTAAACTGGAAAAAGATTTGTCATATTTCTAAACACTTTTATTTTTCAATTTCAATTTTAAAAATGTTTTGATATATTTGATGAATTTGCATATCAATAATAATTAATAATGATATCAATTATTGCATTGTTTTATTATTATTGTTGTTATTAAAGATTTACACCAACTTTGAAATTCTTCCCAAAATTTTATTTTAAATTAAAAAGAGGAATTTCTTTCTTGCAAAAATTTCTGAATGGAAACTTAGGCAAGCATTCAATTTAGAAAGTTTGGACAAACTTTTCTTTTGTATATTTTCAATTTTTGTAATTTTACTAATTTCATAATTTGTAATTTAAATAAATGGAAAATGACTAAATTTTAATTTCCTAATTTTTTTAATTTAATTTTTCTAATTTAATTTTTAATTTAATTTAATTTTAATTTTAATTTATTTTAATTTCTTGCGCTTTTTTTCGATCACATTTTTTGCATTTAATTTTTTGCGCCATTTTCTTTTTACTTCAATTTTATTATTTTGTTTTTCAATTGTTTTTATTTAAATCTTTATGCTTTATTAAATTTTTTAAATTTTCATTTAAAGTTAAATTAATTTAAATCAAATTTTTTTGTTTATATAAACTAGAAAATAAAATAAATGAATTCTCAAATTTTCAACTTTTCATTTTACATATATTTTGTGGTGAATTTGCTATGTTTAACAAAACAAAAAATCAAAAAGTAAAAAACCAATAATTTTACAAAAAGACAAATTTTCAAATGATTTTTGATTCGTTCGTATCTGAGAGTCATTTTCAGATGGCCTAACTGATAATCTAAAATTAAAATTTAAGCTTATGCCTTTTCGTCATCGAAAATTGCCTTTTTTTCATTCATCAAAAGTTATATACCTTGAAAATGAAATTAAAAGGTAAAATGTTGTGGATAAAGTAATAGAAGTGCTTCGATTATCTATCTGATGAAATGGTTGGTAAGAATTGAAATTGGTGATAGTCAAGGTCATGGAACCATAAGAAAAAAAATGGAAGAAAGAAAAGTGAGAAATGAAGGTCATGGATAATGATGATTTTTATGTAAATTTTTTTGTAAATCTATAATTTCCAGATGAATATATTAAATTTACTTAAATTTTCTCATCCTTTACTTTATCTTAATTTATTCGTAAATAAAATGCATTTCTCTTTTATTGTAATTTATTAAACTGAAATTTAATAAATTAATAAATTACTCATTCATTAAAATTTAATTACATTACTCATTCAATTTATTTATTCTTTTCATTTTTATAAATTTCCTTTATTATTTGATATATTAGGATAAAATATATACTACATTCTTTATTACTTATAATATCTCGTAATTTTAATTTTATTCTTTTTTATAATTATCCTTGGAATTTCTAAAACACATCAAAATCTTTTACCCTTAAAAAATACATTCTGATAATTTATACTTTTCATATCGCATAAATTCGAAACACTTTATAATCCATGCATATCATTTTTTAATTTCATTCACATTATATCACTCACTGATTGTAACGAATTATTGATAATATATCACTTATCATTGATACTCTTGCAAATGAAATCCCTTAATTTGTAATATTAAGCCTTAGGAAGGTGGAAAAAAGGAATATTTTATATGAGATAATTATCATATTACTTTAATTAAATGTAAGTATTATTGGTTGTAACTTTCATTCGTAGTTTTTAATATTGTTATTTCATCGGTATGCAGTGATATTTATACGGTTACTATCTTATTTCCAGAAAACAGATCAAATGTTATAATTTATTAAAAATTAAAATAATTGAAATTTATCCTTGTCAAGTTTTTGCCCTTCAAAAAAGGCAAAAGAAAAATTCCTTAAAATATTCCTATCAATCAATAATTTATATTTGTTAATATTTGTCATTAAGCGATAAGATATTACTTCAAATTCAACATTTAAATTTCATACTACACTCTATTAGTATTATTTAATTCAATTATATTGAATATCGTTTCGCTGATCAAAATTTTATTAAGTCAATGAACGAATGCTATTAATAGTTCAAACTTTATCCGATATAAGTGAATTATATCTAACAATGAGCAAAATAGTTATAATTGAAGTATAAATATTAATCCTAAAAATTGATCATAGTTAATAATAATAACTTGAAGATGAAGGTGGGAAGTGTTAGATGGCTTTAATATTTAGGACAATTCACTTTGATGACACAATCATTTGGTATTACTTGATTATTCATGATCTCGAAAAGGTGAATTGTGGATAAAATACTTGACCTTGAAAGAACCACAAGGCGAAAAGTATTACTCCTTCTTTGGTTATCTTTTCTTCTATGATCCGCCTTCTTCCTTCTTTTTCATTCATTTCTTTTACCATTTCTAACCAGATCAGTCTTTTCCATCATTTTCTCATTCCTAACTACAAATTCATTGAAAATCTGATTTTCACCAATTTATCTCTCTAACCTAATCATTTCATCGTTAACCCTTTTTTTCTCATCTTTACTTTTCTCTTCCTCTAAGGAAATTATTTGCTTAATTGTCACAATTATTCCTCCCCAAATACTACAAACTATCATTTATTTTCTCATAATCGGTCGGTCACAAAACTGTCACTTTCTGGTCAGTTGAATTTCCTTCCATTCAAATTCTCGAGGCTATGCTCTTCTATTTGAGCATTATCATAATAATATCGCCACTAAAGTGCCTTGCTGTTGTTTACATCGAAAATTCCATCTTAGGTAGTTTTTTTTTAATTTCATTTAAAAATTATTCATTTGATTTTTACTAATTAAAATTTTACTTTCATTAATTTTTTCCTTTTGTCTTTGGTAATATATACTATTTGCTAGCCTATTTCTATAGATGATCGAATTTCTTCAAAACAATTAACAAATATTGATCATATTATAAATTATAATTAGCCTATTTTAAGAAGTATATTTTATACTTAATATTGAAATAATAATGATTTATATATGATATATATTACCATACGATGATTTTACAATAATTATGATAATAAGCAAATAATACTAAATTACAAATTGATGAATTTCAATTTAATTTAGTTGAAAGAAATTTAAAAAAGAAAAGGAAGATATAAAAAGGAAATTGAAATGATCGGAATAAATATCAGTCAAGGCAATATAACTCATAAAGTTTTTGATGCAAAAGAAATATGTATAATAAATGGGACATTATTGTCAACGTCATAACTTCAACAGTAGCACATATCCGATAAATGATTATTCAATAACTTTTTGCTCAATAATCTTCTGATGATTCATAGAATTTCAAATCATTAATAAATTCAAAATTTAAATTGACATAAGTGAGATATGATAAAAGTATGGAACTGTACTATTATTTGAGACACTTCTTTGTAGTCATAAGAAAAAGGATAGTTTTTCTCTCAAAGAATTACTTCTGAAATTTTGATTTTAAAAAACTTAAATTCATTTCTTAAATAAAAACAAAAGAAAGGTTAGGAAAAATTATTGACAGCTAGTAAGTGAGTGTTGGAATGGGATAGGAAAATACTGGCAAGATAATTCGTTATCTTTATTAATTACATAATTCGAATAAAAAGATTTACGGGAATTAAAAGGGAAGCAATACGAAAGAAAGATTATTTTTAACCTTGAATTTAAAATCTAAAATTAAATTTGATGGAAAAGGGAAAAAAATTGGCTGTCAAAAGTTTCTGTTATAAATGTTGCGATAATACTTCGAAAGTAATTTAATTTTAGGTCATAATTTGTGGAATGAAAAAAAAAACCACAAAGCTTTTATTATATTTTCCAATCGTATCATAGAGATTTTTTAAATAATTATATTAATTTTTTTGGAAAAAAGTTTTTTTCATACGGTAATTATTAAATGAAAATTATTATTTTTAATTATACAATTAATTATAATTAATAATTATAGTTTGTAATGAATGATACGCACAGATTAATTATAATAAAAGGAAATGTAATTTGATAATCAGAAACGATTGGGTATAGAAAGTGTATCGAATTAATAACAAATAAAATTATTTAATTGTTTAACCTTTGACTCTTTGAAAAAAGAGAAATGGAATGAAAAAATTTTTTTAGAAACTCTCATCATTAATAATTAGTAATTTGCTTATGTTTTAAATTTTATTTCTAATTTTCATTTATAATATATGCTAACAGAATTTTATAATAATAGCTAGTAATTTACCTATGTTTTAAATTTCATTTATAATTTATGCTAGCAGAATTTTATAATAATAATTAGTAATTTACTTATGTTATAAATTTCATTTGTAATTTGTGCTAAAAAAATTTCAAAACAATAAGATTAATTTATTTATATTTTGAATTTCATTTCTAATTTGCATCTATGATTTATGCTAACAATAAGGTAAATTTTTGTTATAACAAACTGAACAATTGATTGATATGCTTTTATTAAAAGTCTTTAAAGTGAAGGCGAATTTATTGCATTAATAATCGCTGCTACCATTAAATGGTTACTATTATTATTAGTGAATAATTTATTGTGTCAAATTATTGTTATTAAATGGGAAAGGTTATATGAGAATTGGTAATACAATAAGACTTTATGGCTAAATTTCGTCTCTCAAATCTTTACAAATATGATATTCATGTAAAGTACTTACAAATATTTTCCCTTATTCGATGTAAATTATATTACAACAATTGATAGAAATAATGATTAAATGATAAAGAAAGAGAGAGAGAGAGAAAAAAAGTAAAATAGATAAAATTTCAAATTTTTATTTACTGATAAATTAATTCATTTATTAATTATGTGATTGTTTCTTTTTGTTTAGTCAAAGTGCCGAAATTATTTCACTCGGAAAGAAAGGAAAATATTATCTTCTTTTTTTTGATTTAATCATAAGTTTGAATTTAATAAATTTTTTTAACAAAATTTCTTAACAAATTTCTTTAGCTTTCAGATTCAGATTTTAATCTTAAGCTGCTCTTTAGCTGTATATAAATAAATGTTAGTGAAATTTTATTTATTTCATAAGTGAAAATCCTTCTTATTTCTTTTCAGCTCAATCAATGATTAAAAATCTAAATGCTAAGTTATCGCTCGTGTTGTCTATAACTTTCAAAATTGAAATAACATAATTAAAACTTTTTTAAATTTTAATTTGAAATTTAAATTTAAAATAATGCAGGTATTGCTCTGCTCTTTAATATAAAATATTATTGAAACTATTGGAATAGTTTAAATGTTAATATATTTGCAAAAATGATAAGCCAAAGATTCCATATGAATCAATAACTTAAGGTTTGATCTAACTGTTAATTTAATTTGATTTAATCTAAATTAATTTCAATTATTTTCAATTTAAATTTAAATATAAAATTATTTCACACTCTTATTATGCTATTATTTAGGTGTACCAAAAGTATCATGTGAAGAAAGTGACTTATCATTGCATGTGATAACAGCAAAACCATTTCATGGTAATATATTTGTAAAAGGATGGGCTAAGGATTCTTCATGCAAGCAATCTTATGATTATAATAATACTAATTCCTATACGTTATCACTCGGTAAATGTGGTATGCTACGTTTGCGCTCAGTTAGTTTATATGATAATATAATTTTCTCTTTCTATATATCGTGTTTTATAATATAAATTATTGATTGATAATGAGTAAATCATTGATTAATTATTATGAAAGATGAAAATTAAGAAGAAAATCTTTCGATCTTCATAAGAAATTTTTCCTTCAATCTAAACAATCATTACAATATTTTCGAAACTTAAAATGTTTAATTAATCAAATTTGATTAATTAAAAAATTTGGAATAATGCTAATACTATTTTGAATTTCTCATAAATTCTCACTAACATATTAAAAATAGATCGGAAAATTTTTTAATTAATTAATTAGTGCCAATTTCAATGATTAATGATAAAAAGTTGAAAAAAAATTTCAACTGAAAATTTAAAATTAAAAGATCCCAATTATATTAGAATATTTTAGGTTAATCCACGTGGGATTAATTTTATTGTAACAGTGATTGTATCATTTCATCCAGCTGGTTTTATAACCAAAAATGATCGAGCATTTCATCTTAAATGTTTCTACCTGGAACCGGATACAATTGTTACGTCAGCTCTTCATGTCAGGTTATTAAAAATTAATTTTTCATTAATAAATTGCTAATTTCTATGTTTAAACTTATTTCAGTTCAAATTTCTTCCATAAACTTCCTTTATTAGTAACGTAAATTTAATTAACATTAAAATATTTGCAAATTTTTAATTATTAGTTTTTTAATTGAAATAAAATTTTAAAAATTTAATCAAATTTGCAAATTTTATTAGAATAATAATTGCAACTATTGATTATTTTAATTGAAATAAAATTTCATAAAGTACACTAATTTTTCAATCGAATTTTTATTACACTTTGATTTCTGCAAAATTTGTTATCAATACCATTGTTGGAGATTGTTTGATATGATTGATAATAGTGATAAGAAAAAAGGAACGGAAATATTCCAATTTGATTTTATAGCCCATTGGTAACAACAGAACTACAGGATGATTTAAAATTTCCAACATGTGAATATACCGTACGACGTGATAGTATTAATGGGCCACAACTTACATTTGCAAATGTTGGCGAAACGGTAATGTTTGATTATAAATTTCGAAAATAAAAGAAAACATTTATTTATTTATTAGAAAAATTCAACAAATAAATATTTAGACATTGAATTATAATTTGTTTAATTTAAATTACAACAATTTTAACAAAGTTTAATTTATTAAAAATTAATAATTAATAATTTTACTTATTTTACTTATTAATAAAGTTTAATTTTACCTATTATTAATACTTATTAATTATAATTTATTTGTTTATTCATGAAATTGATGAGAAAAATTCTAGCAAATATATTTTATTGTAAAATACAATTTATTTCAAATTGTAATTGATATATGTTATCAATCAATACAGTTTTGTCGTATTCTTAATTACTCCTTTTGTCTTAGAATTATTATTTTAATAAAATGCGTTAATTTTTCTTCTTTATATATCACAAATTATTGTTTTAATTCTTTATTTATTTTGTCAAATTTCTATCTAAAAATATCTTAAATTTGGTTAATTGTATTTTTGGTATGATATCACAATTAATAAAATTAATTAAAACTATTGGATATTAGATGGAAATAAACTTTAATATTTTTAAAGGTATTCCATGTTTGGGTATGTGATGGCATCGGTATGGGAATGCTTGTTAAAAAATGTTTTGTAACCGATGGAGAAGGCACTGATCATCAGGTTTTGGATTCTAATGGGTATAGCTATGCTTAATTTTAAATAAATCAATTATTTAAATTAAACAATTGGAATGTTTAAATTTTTTTTTATTTTTTTATACATTAAATATTAAATTTTGAAAAATTAAAATTTTCAATTTCAGTTGTTCATTAGACAATTTTTTGCTAAGTGAGCTGGTATACGATACATCATCATTAATGAAAGCACATGCTCAAAGTCAAGTATTCAAATATGCTGATAGTAATCGATTATTTTTCACTTGTCAAATTCAGTTGTGTCAAAAAACAATGGGTTACTGTGATGGAATTACGGTAAGTAAGCAATGATTATTATCATTCTATCCAATATAGTGATAATTTTACAGAAATAGAACCTAAGATATTAATCGATAGTATTTATTTTATTGATCACAACTGTATTATAATTTTAGCCACCAAAATGTTCGAAGGAAGTAAGTGATAGCGAAAAGCGCAATCGTCGTTCGATTTCGCATTTGAAATCATCATTAAACAACAATAATCAATTAAGTGATAACAATCTTGAAATGGATATTACTTCATCGGAAATGTTTATTGGTGGAATCGATGATATGATAATTGAAACATCATCCTCATGCTTTTCACCATTTCTCATTGCTCTCTCAAATTTTGTTCTTTTCACTTTAGTTACCGTTCTTTTGATTATCGTTGTAGCAATAAAGAAGGAAACACGGACAGCAATCATTTCTATGACATATTTTATCATCTGTTATATATTTTATCAGAAATAACCAAATTATTAATGTGTGTTAAAATAGATTTTATCAAGCCATTATGTGATCATCATTAATTGCATCTAATATTATCTTATAATTTTTATCAGATATTAAT
>CAKAEH010000129.1:0-11002 GCA_916381525.1 Cercopithifilaria johnstoni
TGTATTGTTTATTTGCTCGCACACTTATTGGTCAGATAATCATTTGTCAGGCAATCATTTTTTGCTTTCAATGCCCAAAACTTCCAGTTTTAGACTTTCGGCTGTCTCGAATTACTAGCATTTTGAAATTATTTTTAATGCTTTCGAAAATTTTTCACTCACCGAATTTTTTCCAATTGTTTGGTTTAAATGAACAAAAAGGCATTTTTTGAATAGCTGAAAAATCAAGGTTAGTCGAGGAAGATGAAATGGATGAAATGCATATTGATCGATGTGATTTCTTGCCGATTCTGAAAAATATTGAAATTTACCAATACATGATGCAAAATTTTTAAAGAGGCTGATATTTTTCGTTGAAATAAATTAAACAGTGTTTGATGAATGAAATTTGTGATGGACGGAGATCACCAAAGAATTTTTGTTGGAAACTGTCAAAGGATTATATCTGTAAATGCTTATAAAGGTGGGAATGACTAACAATGAGTATTAATAAGTCATGTTTAACAATAAAATAGCAACAATTGATGTTTAATCTATCATAGTGAATAATTTCATTTCAACTATTATATTGAATTATGACAAATGATTTATGCAAAGCATTGGCTACATTATTCGAAGAATTTCATTTCAGTTTTTCCATGCATTCAAAATTGGGATAATATTAGAGTGAAGGAAAAATGTTGTGAAATATATTATTGATTAATATGTGGAAAAATATATTACTGATTCTCATCCTAAAAAGAATTTTTCATCAAATGGTAAATTAGAACTGATATTATGTCATTGCACACACTCTCATATAATTTCAATTAGAAAAAAAAGGTTCCAGTCTGAACTTTTGCAACATAAATTAAAATGATTCAAATTTCAACTTACACATAAAATAAACTTTGTCAAAACTAAATTGAAACAACTGGAAGAGTAAAATTTATTGAATTGCGAGAATTCGACTGAACAGCAGCAACTCCAAAATGATTAATCCATCGGAAAACATCTAAGAGATCCATTTTAGCAATTCATTGTCAATTAATTAAATCCTAATTTCTGTAAGATCTAATAATTGAATACTTTTTAGAAATGAATTATTTAAATAATTAAAATATTCAGAAGAACTAGAAGAAAGGTGAGATGAAACAAAGTAAAATAGTATATAAATTAGTGGATACAATTCAGAAATGAAATAGCATAAGTTGGAGTGAATGTTTTCGAGCATAACGATTTTCATTTAATGCTAATTTTTAATTTAATTTCATTGATCGATTCAACGATTCTTCGTAGAGATGAGTTAATAAATTATGCAATCTGATGAACATCCATTACAAACGCGACAAGTCATCATAACCCCTGGATGACCTCATCAAATTGCCTTCTCATTTCATTGTTCCAATCTTAATTATTATTTTCTTCTTTCTATAGATTTTTAGGGCGGGAGTTGCATCATCCTGAAATATTATTCGGATCTTTTTCTTTTCATTAAATGCTTTCCTATTTAAATTTTCAAAATTAACGATCTGAAAAGGTTTTAAAAAATCAGTTCTTAAAACTGGTAACAAGAAACTCATAACATTGCTTTTTATTTTCTCCCACTGTTTGGTACGTATCTCAAACTCATTTCAATTTTCAACAAATTTTTTAAGGCATTCTTTCTGAGATAACATCATGAACGGATATGTTAAATATGCTTAATGCATGTCCGTAATAATTAAATTTAATCATTACAATACAATGTAAGTGTTTATTTGCCTGCTTCGTTTTAATTCTAACTTATTCTTATCATTTCAATTTATTGTTTCATTTTTGAAGTTACCACATATGAGATGAAATTTAAATTGCAGGAAAGTTCCAATTGAAAGTTTAAAATTTGAAAAAGTTTGTGATATAGACGCAATGAAGTATGCGGCAATTATAGGTTTGAAATTTTATCAAGTTAGACTAAAAAATAATAAAGAATCTGCTATCGATCAATGCTCATTTAGATAGTTTTTGGAATTCCGTATATTTATGGAATCAGGTCAAAGCATAAAAATCCGATTAATTTCAGTTCATTGTGAAAAAAGAAAACGATTGCAGGAATTTTTGAGCGTGCTAGAAGAGATAATGAAGCATTTGCTTATAACTATCCTTCATTTTCTTTTTGCAATATGCAGTTTGCATTCACTGAAACAGTACAGAATTGCAACCGCAACATGCAGTTTGCATTCACTGAAGCAGTAAAGAATTGCAACTGCAATATGCAGTTTGCATTCACTGAAACAATACAGAATTACAATAATAACTTTTTTTTCTATTCATTATAATTTTAATTGTAGCCAATCGTTAATTTAGTGTTAACAATAGCTGAAATACAATTGTGGTCATTGCAAAATCCATTTTCGATGCCGACAGATGGTAGAAAAGAATGTTTGGATTATCAAAAAGCCAACGGAACCATAAAGAAGTGGGATTATGACGAATGCACCATCGATAACCATTGTTGCTTTTCAGCTCTTACTATCGGTATTTCGGTTTATGTCCTAATTGATATTAAATTAGAGTTATGAAAAGATAAGAGAGATGTTTTACATATGAAGCTAAGAATCAGATCAGATTGAGATAGATTGAATTGAGCTGTTAAGTAATATCAGCTAAATTGATGGAAATATTCAGATGTAGACTGATAAATGTAATTTGAATTGATATGAAATCAATTAACTTGAAAATTATAAATTTGATATCTTCTATTTATCGTTCAAAAAAATTCATTCGTTTCTCTGTTATTTAATGCTTGATTAAAGAAATATCTTTTACAAAAAATTTATAATTTGATAAGCGAAATATGATATTATTTCATAGCTTCCGGAACAGTACCGTATATGAGTATTTTTCAGATCAATCAGGAAAGTTTGTTGTTGAAGCAGGTGGCTGTCGAGATGATTTCCAATTATTTCTAATTCAACATTCGGATATTCAAGTTCATCCAATTGATCTTTTACCCTTTTTAGGACAGTTTAGTGATGAAAAAATCCTGGAGTATTGTGAGGTAAATGAAAAGTGTCATTTTGAGAAAATCATTTCCGGATTTTCGACTGATAATGAATGCATAATTATTACGCAATATATTGCTACCGAACTCTAATTGTTTATTCATTTATAGTTTGAAATGTGTCTCGCAAGTGCAACACCAAATAATCATTGGAGGATTTGCACATGTCATGAGGATAAATGCAACGAAGATGGTATTGATGAAATGATAAGAAAGTACATGACTGTTAAGCCATGGGAAACGAGCACTCTATCGCTGAAACTCTTCGATCACAATATTGAAGTAATTTTCGACGTGGAATAATTGATTATTTTGAATTGAAACTATTTGTTAAATTAACCGATAAAATAATTGAGCGAGAATTATTGTATTTAGAAAAAAAAAAATATTTTGTAAATTTCAGCTTTTGATTTTGTTTCCAATAAACGGAATTAAACCATCAAATATAGGCCAGGTTAACTTGCCAAGTTTTTCAGGCTTAAT
The DNA here is from genome assembly GCA_916381525.1 of Cercopithifilaria johnstoni. Taxonomy (NCBI): domain Eukaryota; kingdom Metazoa; phylum Nematoda; class Chromadorea; order Rhabditida; family Onchocercidae; genus Cercopithifilaria; species Cercopithifilaria johnstoni. Next base: position 3,506 of record CAKAEH010000129.1, read on the forward strand.
TTTTGTTCCCTTAGTTTTAGCATTACTTATTTAATATGTAAGATCTGATATTATTAAACTAATATAAACTTTCCATATTTTTAAATGTTGCAATTTCTTCACCTTTTACTTTATTATTCCTTCAATATCTTTGTAAACATAACAATAATGATTGGGATGGATGAGAGCATCCGAGAGAACATCATCACTGTCAATTTTGTGTCAGTTAGAAATAATACTCTCTGTGGTGGAAGTTATTTTTGTTATTTGATGGTGAAGGTAAATTGGTATAGAAAATATAACTGGAATAAAGATTTCATTTCCTTACGGCGATTAAATTCTTGGATATTAAACAAAGCATATCAAAACTTTAACTACGAATATTTGAGGTTGAAAGATTTCAATAACATTGATTTAATTAATATTATGATACTTTGATTGTTTAAATATTTTATATTATATAGTTATTTCAGGTTATCAACATCTTATGGTTCACATTGATTGTTATCAAGATGTTGATAACCTGAAATAACAAGCTTCATGTGAAACGCACTCTTTCTTTCTGCAAACAACTGAACTTTACTTATGACGGATAACTTATAAATGTAGCGATCGATATATGATAAAACGAAATCATTTAAAGTGTGTTAGAAAAATTGCTATTAAAGAATACGAAAATGTCTTTGCTCCAAATATGTTAATCTTTGCAATATATAAACAATACTCTGAAATGTTTGAATCTTTCAAAATAATTCAATTTTTAAAGTATGCAAAAACTAAAATCGAATGAAATGAAATTGTGCAAACAATGCTGCCAGTGCTTTGCATAAATTATTTGTCACAGTTCAATACAATAGTTGAAATAAAATTATTTAGTATGATAAATTAAACATCAATTGCTGTTATTATATTGTTAAACATAAATTATTAATACACGTTGTTCGTCAATCTCACCGTTATAAGCATTTACAGATATGATCTTTTGACAGTTTCTAATAAAAGCTTCTTGGCGATCGTTGTCCTTCCACAAATTTCATTCAGTAAACACTATTTTATTTATTTCAACAAAGATGTCAGCCTCTTCCCAAAATTTCGCGTTGTGTGGAAGATTTTAAGACATTGCAATAAAACTATAAATAAGCAGCCTTTTTTGAAATCAGAATTACCTGCTTTTATATGAAGTTTATAATTTGAACACCCGCGGGCGATTCCCAACAGGAATAAGTTGTTATGATTATTATTTAAATGAACAAAGCCTTTATTTTGTTAGCAATGAATGCGTGATGTTGCGTTTTCGATGCTAATATATTTCGAAATGCATTGTTCTTGGAAAATTTCGTATTTAAAGCAGTTAGTCAAATAGCGTTCGATGTGATTTCTTAAAGTGTAAAATTCATAGTGTAAAGGAAAAATTGAATATTTTTAGGATCGGCAAGAAATTATATCAATCAATATGCATTTCATCCATTTCATCTTCCTCGCCTTTTTCTTCCAATTAAACATCCAAACTTCAGTGAGTTCATTAATGATTTAAAATAATTGAGCACCTAAATATTTCAAAGATATCAAATATTCAACGTTAAATGAGATGGATAATTTCATATATTTTCAGGAAGCACAAACGGTACAAACAGAACCGTTGGATTTATCGGTGCGGAAAGTGAGTGAGGAACGAATACAATTACAGAATTTATCAATTAATGAAACGAATAAAGGACTGATGGAAAGTTTCCCTCAATCATCGCATTTGAGTGCTCATAAGAAGACGCATACTCGTGAAAAGCCGCACAGTTGTACGATATGCGGGAAAAGTTTCTTTGATTCATCGCATTTGATAAGACATAACATGATTCATACCGGTGAAAAGCCGCACAGTTGTACGATATGCAATCAAAGTTTTTCTCAATTTACGGATTTGAAAAGACATATCAGGATTCATACCGGTGAAAAGCCATACAGTTGTACAGTATGCAATAAAAGTTTCTCTCAATCATCGGTTTTGAGCAGGCATATCAGAACTCACAGCGGTGAAAAGCCGTACAGTTGTATGATATGCAATCAAAGCTTCTCTCAATCAGCGCATTTGATAAGACATGAAAGGATTCATACCGGTGAATAGCCTTACAGCTGCGCGATGTGCAATCAAAGTTACTGTCGTTCAACGAATTTGAAGGAACATATGAAGACTTGCACCGTTAAAAAGCTGTGCAATTGTCCGAAATGCAAGAAACGTTTCTATAAAAAGTGATAAATTTAAAAAGCACATGCAAACTCATAGTAATAATTAGCTTCTTTTGAATTTAGTTTTATGTAACCAAAGTTTCCTAAAGCATTTTGGAATCACAAATGAAAAATTAAACAAAAATACTCGCTGCTATTTTCGATACTGCGAATTGTTTCGGTATTTCGTTAATTGAATTTAATTATTCTTCTATAATTTGATTCACAATTCAATTATTCATTCATTATTTTTAGTTCTTTTCATTTTTTGCTGTTATTGTTATTCCTTACCTGTATGCTGTTCACTTTGTACCCGACAGTTAATTATTATGATTTTACTGCTATTCATTTACTATTTCTCTTTGTTTCATTTCAACGAATAAAATTCTCTGTATCGTTTATTTGCTCGCACACTTATTGGACTTATTGGACAGACAGCCATTGTAGTATTTATTATTGGTTTAACCAACTGTAAAATGTTGAAGGACCATTCTGTAATTTTTGCCGAAACATAATTCCATCTTTCATAAATGACCAAATTGAGGAATAATTTGAGAGATGAATTGAGAATTGAAATAGCCTTAAAGGATACGGCGCAAATGATAATAAAAGATATAAATAAATATTAAAAAACAAAAGAAATAAAAATTCAAACAAATTTAAGATAATGCAGAATTGATTAGTCTAATACCACGATAATAGCCTGCACATTAATGGAATAATAAAATGACTTTTTCCTCACAAGTTTAAGTTTTTTATAAATCTTTTCAACTAAATATTTAGCATGGAGTCGGCTATCTTGAGGGTGCTTCGTCTATGTGATTCGAAATTAAGAGAAGTCAGGATGTATTCAATAGTCGGATTCAAGAAATTTTTGACTTGCCATTTTGCCATATCACACTAAACGAAAAGACCTGCTACCATTTACCGTGCGATTTTCTTGCAATGTAAAATTTGAAATAATTTTTTGTAATTATTATAGCAATCAAAAGGATTGCTTATGAGCTATCTTAAAAACATTGAATGAATAATAAAGGAAAAAGTAAGATGCTGAAATTAAAACATTTAAAAATGCAAAAAGTTTAGCAGAAGGAAAGAACTTTGTAAATATTCTACCAATAAGTTACACATTTATTATATTTGAAGGAAATATCAAGTCGAATCGAAAAATGCAATGACAAATTGTTGGAATTTAAAATCTAGGCTTTGTATCGGACAGTAAATCAGTATTACTTTACTCTATTCATTTATTATTTCTCTTTATTTCATTTCAATGATTAGAAATCTTTGTATCGTCTTTAATTCGTTAAAATTTATTTAGCATTTCTTAAGACTGTCACATTTTTACCCATTTTCATTATTAACTTTTGAATTGTATTAATTAAGCGATTAAATTAGAATAATAACAGAACTGAACTGATCGAAGAGTTCTACTAGAAATTTTTCATCCGTCAGAAATTTTTTGGCAGTTTTAACAAAATAAATTAACTGACTGTTTACGGATCCTGCTGATGAACGGTTATTTTTATAATTATTTTTAGCTCATTCTTATCGGAATCTCCTGATACACCAACATTTAATGCTTTTTCATTCTGGGAATTGAAGTGTTTAAGTGCATATGTTTAATTTAAATAATGGATAATGATTTTATAATCAATAAATTATAATCATTAAATAATCATAATCATAATCATTAAATGCATATGTTAACTTAAATGATGATGGAAAATCGTTTAAAAATTACAGACTGACTCATCAACATTCTATGTGTGATTAATCATCCCATAATTAATACAACAATGATTGTCTGCGAGCAGATAAACAGTACAGAGAATTTTATTCATTAAAATGAAATAAACAAAAATTGTAAATAAATACCAGCAAAATAATACTAATTTACTGTTAGGCACAAAATGAATAATAAGGAATAACAATAAAAACAAAAAATGAAAGGAACTGAGAATTATGAATGAATAATTAAATTGCAAGGATTCAATTAACGAAATACCGAAACAATTTGCAATACCGGAAATAGCAACGAATATACCAGTTTAATTCTTCATTTGTAATTTCAAAATGCTTTAGGGAATTTTGGTTGCATAAAATTCAATTGAAAAAGAATTACTTATTACTATGACTTTGCATGTGATCTTCAAATTTATCACTTCGATAGAAACGTTTCTCGCATGTCGGACAATTGTACAGCTTTTTAACGGTACAAGATTTCATATGTTTCTTCAAATGCGATGACTGAGAAAAACTTTTCCCACATAACGTACAACTGTACGGCTTTTCATTGGCATGAGTTCTCTCATGTTGTCTCATATTGGATGGATCAGAGAAACTTTGATTGCATATCGAACAGCTGTACGGCTTTTCACCAGTATGAATCCTCTCATGTCTGCTTAAATCCGCTAATCGCGAGAAACTTTTCCCGCATATCATACAACTACGCGGGTTTACATCAGTATGAATCCTCTCATGTCTTATCAAACACAATGATTGAGAAAACCTTTTCCCGCACATTGCACAACTGTGCGGCTTTTCACTGGGATGAATCCTCTCATGTCTTCTCAAATTCCATGAACAAGAGAAACTTTGATTGCATACCGAGCAGCTGTACGGCTTTTCACCAGTATGAATCCTCTCATGTCTTATCAAATTGCATGAGAAAGAGAAACTTTGATTGCATACCGGACAGCTGTACGGCTTTTCACCAGTATGAATCCTCTCATGTCTTATCAAATTCCATGAGAAAGAGAAACTTTGATTGCATACCGAACAGCTGTACGGCTTTTCACCGGTATGACTCCTCTCATGTCTTATCAAATGCGATGAATCAACGAAACTCTTCCCACATATCATACAACTGTACAACTTTTCACCGGTATGCTTCTTTTGAGCACTCAAATGCAGTGATTGAGGGGTACTTCCCGTCTGTCCTTTATTCGCTTCATTAATTGATAAATTCTGTAGTTGTATTCCTTCCTCACTCACTTTCCGCACCGATAAATCCAACGGCTCTGTTTGTACCGTTTGTGCTTCCTGAAATTATATGAAATTATCCATTTCATTTAACTTTGAATATTTTTTAAATCTTTAATGAACTCACTGAAGTTTGGATGTTTAATTGGAGGAAAAAGGCGAGGAAGATGAAATGGATGAAATGCATATTGATCGATGTGACTTCTTGCCGATTGTGATATTCAAATCTATCAATACACGAAATTACATAATACATACCAATACATAACGCGAAATTTTTATAGAGGCTGATATTTTTCGTTTAAATAAATCAAATAGTTTTTGCTGAATGAAATTTGTGGAAAGGCAACGATCGCCAAATAACTTTTATTAGAAACTGTCATAGGATCATATTTGTATATGCTTATAAAGGTGGGAATGACTAACAACGAGTATTAATAAGTCATGTTTAACAAAAAATAACAGCAATTGATGTTTAATCTATCATACTATTATATTGAACAACTGTGACAAATAATTTATGCAAAGCACTGGCAGCATTGTTTGCACAATTTCATCCCATTTCATTTGATCCAATAGACACTTCATTATTCCATTACCGTATAAGCTATTATCATGATATCAGATAAATCAATATTGCATTTATATTAACACATAAGCTATTATCATGGCAGCAATCAATTTACAACTCTAAATAGTCAGTTTATTTACAACTATAAATAAATTTATCAATTTATTTTCAACTGTAAAAAACATTTGAATTGTTAGATAATTGATTTCAATCATACTGAAAATATAATAAATCCGCCTGCAAAAGTATACTCTTTTTTTAAACAATTTTTAACGATGTTTGAAAAGAAGTGACAAATTTTAAATATTAGAATAATACAGCTGGCAATGTATAATTAGCATAAATGGAAACTAAGTCTGTACGGTATTGAATGATTTCGTCGACGTCCTTTAATTCAATATTGTATGCAAAATAATTTGTGCATTGTTATAGAAATTTCTGGTTTTTAAATTTTTGTGAAATCAATTAATTGAAGGAAACATGCGCATTTGAGGAAACATATAAAGGCTTGTACCGTTAAAAAGCTGTACAATTGTCTGACATGCGAGAAACGTTTCTATCGAAGTGATAAATTTAAAGAGCACATGTAATGTCATAGTAATCAGTAGCTTTTTTGAATTGAATTTTATGCAACCAAAGTTTCCTAAAGCATTTTGAAATCACAAATGAAAAATTAAACTGAATCACTCGCTGCTGTTTCCGATACTGCAAATTGTTTCGGTATTTTGTTAATTGAATTCTTGCAATTTAATTATTCATTCATAATTTTTAGTTTTTTCCATTTTTTGCTGTCATCATTATTTCTTACCTGTATATTATTCATTTTATACCTGACATGTAAATTAACATTATTTTAATGGTTATCTGCTTGCAAACTTATTGGACAAACAATCATTGTTGTATTAATTATTGGTTGAACCAATTGTAAAATGCTGACGAACCATTCTGTAATTTCTACAATGTTCAAAAATCCTAAATATAATTCCATTTTTCATAAACGATCAAATTCAGGAATAATTTGAGAAATCGTATCCCAATTTGTGCAAAGCTTAATTGAAAATAAATTAGAAATTAAAAAGGATGAATTGAGAATTGAAATAACCTTAAAGGATACGACGCAAAAGATAATGAATGATGAGAATAATTATTAAAGAGCAAAACGAATAAAAATTGAATACTCATATAAGGTAATGTTCCGGAACCTATGAAATGCATTGAGCATATTTAACATATCCGTTCATGATGTCATCTCAGAAAAAATGGCTTCAAAAATTTGTTGAAAATTGAAATGAATTTGAGATATGTACCGAACAATGGGAGAATTTAAAAAGCGATATTATGAATTTCTTGCTACCAGTTTTAAGAACTAATTTTTTAAAACCTTTTCAGATCGCTAATTTTGAAAATTTAAATAGGAAAGCATTTAATGAAAAGAAAAAGATCCGAATGTTATTTCAGGATGATGCAACTCTTTAAAAATATATAGAAAGAGAAAAATAATAATTAACATTGAAACAATGAAATGGAAAAGCAATTTGGAGAGGTCATCCAGGGGTCATGATGACTTGTCGCGTTTGTAATGGATATTCATTCGGTGCATAATTCATTAACTCATCTCTACGAAGAATCATTGAATAGATCGATGAAATTAAATTAAAAATTAACATCAGATGAAAATCGTTATGCTTGAAAAAATTAACTCCAACTTTTGCTATTTCATTTCTGAATTGTATCCACCAATT
>CAKAEH010000130.1:0-10979 GCA_916381525.1 Cercopithifilaria johnstoni
TATATAAGAATTGTTTGCTTAATTTAAAATTTAATTCCTATCTATCAGTAAAAATTTAAATTTAAAATTCAGTTTTTATCACATTTCTTTTCCAATACATTTTATTAGTGAAAAAAATTTAATAATTTTCGATATAAATTAAAGAAATAGTAACAACTAAATATTACATATCTTTTTTTTTTTTTAAAACTAATTCTTATAAATTAATGATTTATAAAATTTTCACAAACTTAACAATAAGTCATACATATTTAATTCAAATAATGAATTAATAAGAAATTGAATAATACAACTTTAATAGTTGAAATTGGTTGGATGAAAAAGTTTATTTACTTAAAGTAAATATCAAACAATAAAAATTAATTTTTCTTTTTGTTTATTTTTTGTTTTTTTTTAAATAAATAAAAAAAAAGCTAAATTATAACAAAATTTCATTTAATCACATTCTTTCTAAATAAACTTGACAGCTAAAAAAAAGAGATTAAAATTTAAATTGTTGTTAAATTTAAATTTTACACTTTTCTCTCATTATTTAACAAACAGAAGAAACAAAACCAACTACTGAATTTTTAAATCGTAAATATTTTTAAGTGAAAAAAATAATTGTCAATTAGTATTTTTCCAATGAATTAGAAATACGTATGATAACATTACAATAATGTAAGTAAGGAAAACATTTAATAATAATAGTAATAGTAATTGAATAGTTGAAATTAAATTAGAAAACAATTACCGGTTAATAGCTTTCAATGAATTAGTAATACGAATGATAACATTATAACAATATAGCAAGAACATTTAATAATAATAGTAATAGTAATTGAATAATTGAAATTAAATTAGAAAACAATTACCGATTAATAGTTTCCACATAAATTAGAAATACGAATGATAACATTACAACGATTTAGTGAAGAAAAAAACATTTAATAATAATAGTAATTGAGTAATTAAAATTAAATTAAAAAATAATTGCCGATTAATAGTTTTCAATGAATTAGAAATACGAATGATAACATTACAGTAATGTAGTAAGAAAAACATTTAATAATAATAGTAATAATAATTGAATAATTAAAATTAAATTAGAAAACAATTACCGGTTAATAGCTTTCAATGAATTAGTAATACGAATGATAACATTATGACGATGTAGTTAAAAAAAATTTAATAATAATATAATAATAATTGAATAATTAAAATTAAATGAATAAGTTTTATTACTACTCTCAGTAATTAATATTAAAAAATGATAAATTGAAAAGGAAAATTTGATATTTAATGCTTCTTGCTATTTAATAATTTTCATCATTCCTTTTCTGCTATACTGTAAATTAAAAAATGATTCATTAATAGTGTAATCATTAAAATTATTTAAAACAAAAAATTTTTCTGAAATTAAAACAAAAAACAAAAAAAATTTCTTTTCACTCTAAAATTTCAATGAAAATTATTTTCATATAATTAGCAAAATTTTCAAAAACTTTAATTTGCTCTTTTATTTTACAATAAAACAATATTTCTACAAATTAGTAATTAAAAGAGGGCAAGAAAAACAAAGAAATGAAATAAAGAAATTAAAAATTTATCAAAAATATCAGTCATTATTGTAAATATTTGTTAATCTTTTCCTTTTTTTTCTTTTAATCATTATATTATATAAATTAACTAATTAATAAAAATTAAATTAAGTTTTATAAAAACAATTAATTGTATAAAATCAATTAAAGAAAATCATAAAACAAACAGAAAAAAGAAATAAATTTAAAATGAAAAAGAATTAAAAGATTGAAATAGGAGGAAAGATGAAAAGGAATTATAAAACAAATACAATTAAGAAATGAAATAAGATTTATCGCTCAAATGATTTTCCTTTTTAAATTATCGTCCCAATTTCATTCACAATTCTTTTATTTACCATTTGTTTTGTTTTTGTTTTTTCTCTTTCTTTCCACCAGCAATAATTAATTAAACAATAGATAAATAAATAACAAATTACTAAACAAAATAATGGAATTAGTGGAATTGAAAATATAATTTATAAATTTTAAATTTTGATAAATTTTTATGAGAATCAGAAGAAAAAGAGAAATTAAAAAGTTTCAAAAAAACACGGAACAAGTTTGCAAAAAAAGAAACAGAGAAAGAAAAAATAGATGAGAAAAGAGAAACAAAGAAAGAAAGAATATTTTTGAAATGGATGACAAATAAATGAAATAATTTGAAATTTCGTCTTTTTCAAAAACAAAGAAAACAAAATGATTATTAACCATTCTATTTTGGCTCAATATTTCCTTCTTTATTTTATTGAAATTTTAAAATTAAAAATTTTTCTAAAATTTACTTTTACTTTTTACGATATAATAAAACGAAGCATTTAAAAATCTGTCAACGATTAATACGAAATGTTTACTTTTAATCGGAATTGAAAATATAATATGAAAATCATAAATGGACATCTTTTAATCGGAATTGAAAAAATCCAAAAGAACATAAATGGAACTTTTAATCAGAATTGAAAAAATAAAAGGAAAAACATGAATGGAAATCTTTTAATCGGAATTGAAAAAGTCAAAAAGAAAACACAAATGGACATCTTTTAATCGGAATTGAAAAGATAAAATGAAAAACGTACATGGAACTTCTAATCGGAATTGAAATAATGAAATGAAAAACATAAATGAAATGAAAAATATAAATGAAATGAATTATAGTGGAAAAAAAGTATTACTAAATGAATATGAAGTAAATTTGAAAAAGCAATAAAAGAGATGGAACGAGAGAGAGAGAGAGAGAGAGGGAAAGAGAGAGAGAATAATATTCTAAAAAAATATTAAAGTAAAAAAGGAAAAGGAAAAATATTACTAATTTTTATATAGGAATAAATTTGTAAACAAGTAAACATATATATATTTATTGAATAGTTGTCAAATTTATTTAAAATTTAAAAAATAAAAATTTTCTTCTTTTTTGAAAGAACAAAGGTAAGGGAATGAAAGAGAAAGAGAGACAGAGAGAGAGGAAGAGAGCAAGAGAAGGAGAGAAAGAGAAACGAAAATATGGCAAAAAAAAATTGATTACAAATTTTCTCATTTAAAATACTTAATCATTCAATCGTAATTTCTTTTTCATTTCCTTCTTTTTCCCCTCTTTTTTTCCTCATTTCTTTCTTTTTTCCCTTTTTCTCTTTTTTTTTATATCTTTATAAAATCTAACACTCTATCACATCCTAACACTCTATCCCTATCCTATCATATATCATTTAACTCATTAATTAATTTTTGTAATGTAGTTAGAAAAATGGAAAGGAAAATTTTGGAAACAAAACATTCTTCTCGTTTTCACTTTCACATTCTCATTTTAAATATTATTGACAGAGTTCTTTTAGTTAAGAATTAAATTTTTAATTTTAATAATAGTAATTAATAATGTTGAAGTTAATGAATTACATGATAATTATAATGAATTACATTAAAAGCATAGTTATAATGATAATGAATTACATGATAATTAAATATTAATTATAAATTATTAGTCAATTTCAAAAAAAAAAGGAAGAAAAGCACAAAGAATAGAAATGATAACAAAATTAGAAAGATGTATCATACCATGTATGAACATATATATATATATATAATAACAGGATATGTATGATAATAATTGTATTTAGAAACACTGATAAATTTGATAGATATCGATTATTATCAAAAACTTCAACTTCCTTTCATAGCCTATAGCTTATCTCTTTATCATTTCTACTTCTTCCATTATTTCCATTCTTTCATTTTAGGCATATCAAACAGATTTTTTAGACTAAAATGATAAGAGTTAGAATTTAATGATCAAATATTCCAATAATAAATAAACTAAAAAGAGATACTAAATTATCATGAAACTGTTAAATGATATAAATCATTTATAAAATGAAAATGATAAAAAAGGTAAAAAGGAGAGAGAGAGAGAGAGAGATTTAAAAATATTCAAAAATACTTGAAGCTAAAAAAATATTGCTAGATTTAGAAGTGATAAATGTATCCTAAAGAAGAAAAAGGAAGAGATGATCGACGTAGGCGGAAAAAGAATGGTGAAGTTCGTAAACTAAAGTTTAAGAAAGCATTCACAATGAGAAGTGAGAAAGAATTTCATCGTAAAATTATCATCACAAATGAATGGGCTGATTAAACGATCGGAAGAAGAGAGAAAGAGGGAGAGAGAAAAAGATTGAAAGAAATGAGAAATGAACATATGTGGCAAAAGGATAAAAGAGAGAGAGAGAGATAGAAAAAGAATGATTTGAAGTTCGTTAACATCTGGAAATGGATGCATTTGAAAATCTTCAGGCTATTATTTGTCCACTACTACTATTACTATTACTACTATTAATACTACTACTACTACTCTTCAGATAACTTGTATTCTATCACTATTTTTCAGGTAACTTACATCCTACTACTATTTTCAGATAACATGTATCCTTATTACTATTCTTCAGATAACATGTATCCTTACTACTATTCTTCAGGTAACAACTTCAGGTATTCTATCGATCATCTCTTTCATCATTTATCAATTTCTTTCCTCTTTTTTCAAATATTTTAATTTCCAACATTGATGACAAATTTTACGGATTATCTTTTCTTTACTAAAGCAAAAAAGAAAATGAATGATTTACTCTGAGATGAAAATTATATGTGAAAAAAAATTTTCAAAAATAATTTGTCATTTTATGCTAATGAAATAAGGGAAGCCTTAATCAAAATAATTGAATATATTTTGATTAGGCTTAAAGCCTAAAAATTTCCAAACAACAAACGTTTAATTTTTCTTACGATTATTTAAATGCAAACTTTTAGCTTATTGAACCCTCTAATATCATAAAATGATTGATTAGAGTAATTAAGAGAGATGAATGAAATAAGTCAAATTGAACATAGATAGTAGAATTTTAATGAAGCTAGCTAACTCTTACAATCAATGTTTCTTCAAAAATTTTCAATAAATAAATATATAAGTAAACAAGTAAACAAGATATAGTGCAAATATACACAATGATTATTACAATTTCATAGATTTGTAACATAAAATAAGCCATGATCTCATTAATCTTATTATTAGAAAGTATAAATAATCGTCTGATGCAATATGCTATCATTAAATTTTAAATTACGAATTTCAACAAAACTTTTTTGAAATATTGTGGATAAAAAAATAAGATTAATGAGATCATAGCTTATTTGCTTTTCTTTAATCTAAAATGAATAAGTAAACAAGTAAACAAGAGAATCAATTACACTCATTCGTCAAGGTATGATTCACATGTAGTTTCTTTTTGAAAGGTGTAAATAATTAAAATAATTAAGAAAGAGATGTAGTAATATCTTATGTTCTGTTGAAGAACAAAAAAACAATTGATCTGAAAGGTAAGGAAGAAAAAAAGGAAATTTCAATTCTTTCCTAACTTTTCAGATTAGTTATAAAAGCAATGCAATAAAACGATTAACCGAATGTTTAATAACTTTACAACAATGAAATAGAATATTCTTATCTTATCACTATTCTGGCAAAATTTCAGCTATCAATGAGATATTTAAACATTTGTTTGGAAAATTATACCTATCAATTACACTCATTCGTTAAGGTATGATTCACATATAGTTAATATTGAATGCTTCATAGCATTATAAAATTGATAGTCGTCGTACAACGTTTAGCTATTAGCAAGTGGACTATAAATGAAATGGAAAGGAAATTTGATTCATCAATAATCAATCATCCTCTTTATTATTATTATTATTATTATTATTATTATTATTATTATTATTATTATGATCATCATCATCGTCACCATTATCATCACCATCACCACTACCAATCATTGTGTAATTATCACTAGTATCATACCATTGTTGATAATCGATTATCATCACTATTATTAATAATTATTATTATCAACACTATCACATATCATCATCATCGCGTCGTCGTCAGCATACCATTATCAGCAACCGCCATCATTAACATCATTACCAGCATCAACTGCCATTGTCATCTTATTGCTATCATCATCATTAACACTACCGTTATCATCTAACACTTATCATTGTCATCATTAATTGTCATTAGTAGGAGCAATATTAAAGGAAAAATAAAACAAATGCTGTGTCGCAGAAAAGGAAAGACGAAAAATTGACATCAAGTAAAATGATGCTATAAGTGGGTGAGACGAAGAATGATAGATAATGTTGTTGACAATTGCATATATTTCATTTTTAACCAATGTCTTTCTTCCTCTTCTTTCTTCTAATGATAAGATTGACGTAAACGTGTAATACGTGAAAATTTGAAGGACAAAAAGAAAATGTTATGATGAAATTAAAATAAAATATAAACAATATATATACAAGTTAATAGTATATGTTTTAATTAAATTATGATTCATTAATAATTAATAGTAATTTTTCAACGACTGGCCAAAAATAAAATATACCAAAATTTCTTTAAAAATGCTTAAACTAAAGGAGTACAAAAAAAACCTGATATGAGGGATTATAATATACGAAGACAATTATTATTATCATAGTTTTCATATTATATTAATTAATCTTTAAATTTAATATCATTATTAAAATGAAACTAATCATTTCATCATCTACTGAACTGATAATGGATGATAACACTTAAGTTGATAAATTTAATTACGACATGTTAATCTAAATTGAGAAAATAAATTCGATCGAAAATCGAAATATATAATCCCAAACCAGTTTTCATATTATATCACTAATCTTTAAATAAATGGGATTAATCATTTCATCATCTACTGAACTAATAATGGATGATAACGCTCAAGTTGACAAATTTAATTACCACATGTTAATCTAAATTGAGAAAAAAAATTCGATCTAAAATCGAAATACATGATAATCTTATCATTAGCATTAATTAATATACAATAAATTTTACTTCGAAAATGAATGATAAAAGTAACCTATCAATTCTAGCTAAACGAAAACAATATAATTAATTAAAGAATTGTGAACATTCCCTACTTTAATTCTAATTAATTAATAATTACAAATAATAGTATTACTTTTTGAAAGATAAAATTTCAAGAAAAATTTGAACATAACCCACTAATGATTAATTTTAAATTATTCAAATAAAACAAATACAAAGAAATCATTTCTACATTACGTTTTTTTTTTCTTCCTATGTAAAAATAACTTTTACAGGAGTGTGTAATTCCGGAAATAAGATGAAAACGGAGAGAAAAATTCCGGAAGAGAAAGAATTTTTCAATATCTTTCTTTTCCTTTTAATATTCTTTTTTCTTCCACTAGAAAAATTAGAAAAATAAAAATTTCAAATAATTATTGTTAATTATTATTTAATTATATAATCCATTTAAATTTCAATTTTAGCATATTTGTAATCTAACTAAAACTTTTTCTCTTCCTCTCTCTCCTTCTCTCTCTCTTTCAATTTAATCAAAAATAAGTTTTTCAATGAGTAATATTTTTAAGTGTTAATTAATGGAAAATTCAACAACGCTTCGAGATCAAAGAAGATATATTGATCAATAAATTTCTCGAACACATTAAAATTTCATTTTCATTTTGTTTTTAAATTCACTACTTTTTTTCCTTCGGAAATTTTTCAATTTTAGGAAATACATATATGAATTGAAATATTGCACTAAACAAATTGAGCAAAGCAAACGAAAGAGTTAGAAGTACTACGATATTAATTGTAATTTTAAATTCTAATTAATTTTAATCCTATATATGAAATTGAAGTTTTCATATTTTCTTTTAAGCTTGATATATGGGTATAGCTTAAATGTTGTGCATTTTATAAAAAGAACATATGAGAGAATAGTAAAAATAAATTGAAAGAAAATTTCCATAAAATTAAATTCACATATAAACCTTTCATGCCTTAAAAAAATTTTAAGATAGTTTTAATAAATAATAAATAATTTTAATAATAAATAATTAATAAATAATTTTAACAAATAATAAATAGAAAAAAAAATAATAAGCAAAATATTAGGACCAGCTAGAAAAATCAATGATTCAAATTTGGTGCTAATAAAAATTGAAAAAATAACTTAACATCCATTAGCAAGCATATTTATGAAATTCAAAACAAAGAGAAATGTTATTGAAATTTTTAAGATTTAAAATTTAATTTTAAAATTTAAAAAAAAATTGCATATTTTTCAAGAAAAATAAACGAAAAAAAAAGAGATGATAATTTGATATTAATTTTTGCTAATTAATAATTATTTTCAACAAAATGCAACATTTGTAAAAATTTCAAATTTCAAATTAAATTTAAGACGAAATTTAATCATTGCTAATGTTTTCCTTCTTATATGTACCATATTCTTTTCATGAAAAGAGAATATTCAATGAATTATAAAAACTTACAAATTCCTTTAATACATCGACAATTCGATGTTTTATTCGAGCTCCGGTATAATGGATTTTATCCTGACCAGGTCGATCAATTACCGTTACTCGTTTAGAACATTCATTGTTTTGTAATGTGTGTTTGCCATCCGCCATTTTCTGTGAATGATATAAAAAAAGATAAGAAAAATTTTTACAATTAATTTCATTATTATTATTAATTATTAGCTATTAATTATTAATTGTTAATTATTAACTATTTATCATTTATTATTTATTGTTTATTATTTATCATTTAATACTTATCATTTATTTATTTGCTATTTATTGTTTATTGTTATTAATTATCACTTCATGTTTTTTTCTCTTTGTTTTCTTTCTTAATTCTAAATTCGAACGAAAATACTCTTTCAAATGTAAAATTACAAATCGTTTATTAAATATCATAGTAATATCATTAGCGCTTTTGTTTTTCTTTTTCCACCATATCGTATCCAATCTGATCTATCGTTTCCACATGAAAAAAAAAGTGTAGTCTGATAATTAACTAGAAGATACGGTGATAAACAAATAACAGTCAAGTTTAAGTTTTAGAAAAAAAAAAAAGTACACAAAGATAATTTAATCATAAATGATAAATATATCGAAATATCGGAAAGCTATAATTATTACTGAAAAATAATTAATTCTTCGATTAAACTAAACTATGCCAAAAAATCATCATTAAACATTTAATGCATAAAGCTATTTTCCTTAACAAAAAAGAGCTACAAAAACATGAAAAGAATTCGCTTAGCTACCACACTATCCTCACTCATACCAACCCTGAAAAATGCGAACTGACATACATATATCATCAGCAAACACAACAGATAAAGCAAAAGCATAAATGGAACCAAAAAGCAGACTGAATGCGATCGGTGAATCGGTGGATGACAATGATGCTTTTTGTTAAACAAGTGAATATGATGATAGTATCAATCCAATGATCACTGTCTCAATTATTCCTTCTATTTTCTACATTAGTGTATAATCAAATTAGGCTATAATTTACTATAACTTTAGGTTAGAAAAAAAACGAGCCTAAGTTACGATTGATCATCAATTATATTGAACAAGAAATAAGTAATCAATTATCAACTTCTTATTCCAATCATCGATTATCTACAGGGCTATAACCTAAGTCTGAAGAAAATTATCCTATTTAATAATTGACTGTAACCAAAAATCAAGTAACAAATAGCCATAAGCTGATACCAAAATTACAAATAGCCATAACATAATATCAAAGTTATAAAATGGCTAAATTATCTTTGCTAGCAGAAATGGTATCATATGCAATGGATAATATATTGGATTATAAAGCATAAAGTATGGATTATAAAACGATATGATTCTAAACATGAATTAACATCGAGTAATTTTATGCCACTTCCTTATATATATATATATATAAATACATAAAATAAAACCTGCGTAAGGTCGGGAAATGAATTGTTTTTTATTGTAAATCTTTTATGATTAACGATCGGCGTAATAAAGTGAAATTCAGGATGATGCGACACTCCAGGAAGTGATAAACGATGAATAGCCGAATTCAATGTTTTCGCTAAAATGCTTCGATTTCTTCCATAAAGGCATGGTTCGGATTGTTTACTTCTCAGTTCTGTTGTCACTTCTGTCGGTATTACAGATTTTGTCACCATTGTTACTGTTTTTGCCGTTGTTGTAGCAGTTGTTGTTGTCATTATTGCTGTTGCTACTGTTGTTGTTGTCGCTGCTCTTCCTTTTGTTATCGCTGCTGCTGCTGTTGTTGGTGCTATTACTGTTGTTGGTGTCATTACTGTTGTTGGTGCTGTTGCTTTTGTTGTTGCTGCAATTGTTGTTGTTGCTGTTGTTGTTGTTGTTACTGTTGCTGTTGCTATTGCTGTTATTGCTGTATTTGTTGGATTACAATAATTAGCATAAAATTGTGATATTGCTAGAGTTTCAGGATTATCATTGCTAATCACATGTCGCATTCTTGATGACATCTTCGTTTCACTACTATTATCTCTTCCTTCCTTCTTTTTCACTTCTTTTCCATTCAATCTTCTTGTTACACCTGAAAATTGTTTCTTAATTATTTGTATCGAAAAAGAAAACAAGAAAACTCCTCGTTTTTTTTTCATCAAAAAAAGAATCTATGCTAATAACGAAATCAATTTTGTTATTGATACTGAAATTACAACATTGAAAATCTGTCCTTTTGATATTTTGATAATGTTCGATATTTTTCAAAATTGATACGAAACACTCCCTGATATCATGATGAATTTCCCGCAAAAGAAAAAAAGAAGTTGTCATCATTGTTTTTCAAATAAATCAAAATTTAATAAAATACATTCGTAGAAATAAGTGTTTCCGAATGTTCCATTCTTTTTATTATTACTAATTGATTGTTTATTACTTTTATTATTACTATTATTATTATTATTATTATTATTATTATTATTATTATTATTATTATTATTCTAAATGTAGTATTTCGAATATTTCATACATTCTTATAATACATTTATTCAA
>CAKAEH010000131.1:0-10976 GCA_916381525.1 Cercopithifilaria johnstoni
TATATATAATTAATATAATTGATATAGGAGGTACAATTGAATACTATTACTTATATTTTAGCATTGAAAAAGAAAAGAAAGAAATATATTTTGTGAGGGAAATATGAAATAATATAGTTCAATTTGATTTTAATTTGTAAATCGATATTAAATTTTTTAATTAAAATAATTACTTTTTTTGTTTTTTAGAAAAGAAATGGAAAATTTTGAAATATTTATTAACAAAATTTGAGCAATCTTTTTTGATCAATTAATACTAATTAAATTATATGAATTAAATCATTTTAATTAATATCGATTACTTCATAAGTTTTACTTTATAAGGCAAACTGAAAAAGTAATCAAAATGTCCGGCTGTAAAAGAAAAATCATATAAATAATCAAATATTCGATTATAAGGATAGGAATTCTTTTAGAGTGTATTTGATAGGAATTTATAATGTATTACTTTTGCATTTGTTTGAATAATTTATATTCATCCTTTTTCAAATTATAAAATTTATTTCAAATATTTTGGAGTTTAATTAATAGGCCTGATCAGCAATATTTCATTGGATTAATTGCCTTATTTTTGATTTAAGCATCATTAAGACTATCTAAGTAAGTTTGTTGAATTTCTATTTTAACCAATCATTGTTTATAAAAACTTTTAGATAAAAGATCGGAAAAACTGATTTATTATTGTCAAATTATTCCGGAATATTTCATCTCAATTTTTGATAGTATTGATTATACATAAAAATGCAAACATCATGGACGAGCAAGATGCTAGATAAATATATTTATGCTCTGAATGATTAATCTTTCATGTGATTATCACATTCAACGAAACTTATATTAAAATGAAAAACTCTAGACGCATGCATACTAATGAAAAATTATATCAATGTAATATTATCCGGAAATTTTTCTAATTAAATTATTATTCTAAAAAACAATCCGGAAATTTATATTGATAAGAATAAAACTTCACCAAATTTGTCTTAACTTTATCAATTCGAAAACTTGAAAATGTTATCATAATTATCAACAAAAGATTATGATTTTTAAATTGATAAAAAAAATGAAATTCCTTTTATATGGTAAATATGCAAGAAAAAAGGAACGAGTCAATGAATGATAATATTTGATGAAATGATAAGTTATCACTACTATCATAATTAACTAAAAAAATATAACAAAAATTACGACAAACAAATTTCGTAATGTTAGAATGTTTTATCGGCATAAATCGATTGTAAAAAAAAAGTTTTGCATAATTTGTGCTTTGTTGAAAATTTGTTGTAAATGAACAACAATTCAAAAAATTTTTGAAATGATAAAAAAAACGATTGAAATATTGTATTTAATGGTTTAATTGAACATTTTTATCATTCCATATTTAAAATTCAAATAATATTTCTTTAGAAGGAATTTCTATTTTTCATTTTCGTTTTTGAATTTTTATCAAAAAAAAAAAGGAAATTTTTAAAAAATATTGCAAAAGGATAATTTACTTCTCATAAATAAATTATGATTGATATTATTACAATGTCTAGATTTATCATATATAATTGTCGTATAAATACTACAAATGTATCGGTTCCCTTTTTTAACATATATTTTAGTTTTTCTAAAATCAAAACATCACATATATTTTTGCAACAATCCATTTCATATATATATATATCTAGGTATATCATTTTTACAATCAAATGTTTAAACGAAATAAGATATTTGAAAATAATTTCTTATCATTGATAGATAAATAAGATTAATTTGCATTTATTTTACACAGTTTAATTTAATTGTAAAAAAAAAACAACAATAAATTTTTATAATTTAATTAAAAAAAATAGGAAAATTAGTATTACATAATTTAATAGAAATAATTTAAATTATAATAAAAATTTTTCGAGTAAATCGATATATTATTAGCATATATTTGTTACACTAAATATTATTAGCAGTGATGAAATTTCAGCATTAGTTTGCAACAATGTTGAAAAATTATAATAATTTTCGATATGTCATTGCGGTATAAATGAAATGTCTGAGATGATGATATTTAATATATATAAAAAAGATGTCAATCAAAATATATCGAAATTTCTTGAAAAAAAAATAATAACTTCTTTTTTTCAACATTTTTCAATTTATCGCACTATTTTTTTATTGCAATAATTAGCAGGTAGAAAAGTTCTTATTAATTTGTCATTTTTATTTATTATAATTTAATTGTTTTTAATTGATTTATTTCAATGCGCAACAAATATATAAAAGGAAATTTTTAATTAAACGAATTAACTTCATAATTAATATAAATTATTTAAAATATTAAAATGTGTTAGATCCGCATAATTTATTTATATAATTTATTTATATATTTTTTTATGGTAATTTTTTATTTATAGTAATTATAATTATATTTATAATAATTTATAGTAATTTAAAGGGAAAGAAAAAAAAAATGATTTTCCGACATATTATTTTCTACATTGATAATTTCCTTATTGTTCTTGTTTTCCTTAGTAATTTTAAAATTTAAATAATCAAGTTTAACTTAATTTAATTTTACATCGAATTGATTATTCACACACAGATAAACAATACTTTATTTGGTTTATAATATTTCCGATCATTTTTTAAAAAATGATAATAAATTACAGTATATTTAAATTGGGATATTTTTGAATTGCACTACTTATAAATTACTTATTACCAGCAATATTTCTACATTAATTTCTTTTGTTTTTATTGAGATTTCAATCTTTTCTCTTTTTTCTTTTTGCAATTAAAACTAATTGCTTAACGCTATAGCAACGTTGAATATCCTCTTATCACTATTTCATTATGATCATTTATTGGTTATGTTGTTTACAAACATGTCATCTTTTTAGTTATATTTTTAGTCTTGATTAAATTTAATTGGTTTATCCACTAGCATAGATAGCTATCTCAATAAATACTAAAATCAAAAATTTTAATATTACAATAAAAATTTATTCAAAAAAAAGAGATAACACGAACGATAACACTTATCGAAAAAATATATCATTATTCATCTACGATATTTAAACAAATTTATTATTTTAAAAACTTCCTACTGTCAATTTCAATATGAATTCTCAAATCGAAATTTTCATAAATTTTAATCAATCATCTTATGAAAATTATCTTATAAACTATAAAATTTTATCTTAAAAAAAAAAAAAAACTAACACGAAAGGAAACGAAACTTCGAAGTAATTGCAGAAAATTTTCTACACTCTGTATATTTCCTTTAAAAGGAAAATGAAGCCAATAAGAAAATATAAATATATGAAATGGGGAAAAAAAAAACAAAAACACATTCATTGTATAATAATGTAAAAACAAAAACGAATTTTTAATTAGAAAAATTTGCAATTAAAATTTTATCATTTAATTGTTTAGCAAAAAATTTTCTCTTTGTTTTTTTTTTTTAGAGATAAAAACAAAAAGAAATTTCTCGTTTTTTTTTTTTTAATTTTAAATATTATTTGGGAAAGAAAATTCCAAAAGGAAAGGAAAGGAAAAACTATTTAGGAACTTTTATTTTAGGAAAAACTGAGAATTGTTTGAAAGAAAAACAAAAAAAATGGAAAATTAATAGAAGAAGGTGTTGAATATTACAAAAATTAAAAGAAATGATTCACAGGTAAGGAATTTTCGAATTTCACCTTTTGCTTATCACAACGTCATTTGTGGAAGAAAAAAAGAGCGAAATGAAATGTTTAAATGACATTTCGTTTTTTTTTTTAGCTAAACTGATCATTGGCTGTCAACAACGAAACTGATCATTGGCTGTCAACAACGAAACTGATCATTGGCTGTCAACAACGAAACTGATCATTGGCTGTCAACAACGAAACTGATCATTGGCTGTCAACAACGAAACTGATCATCGGCTGTCAACAACGAAACTGATCATCGGCAGTCAACAACGATTGCACCGTTTTTGATTCTTCTTTTTATTTTTGCTAATTTTCAAGGAAAAAAAAAATGAAATTTTTGAATTTTTTTCAAAAACTCTTTTTTTAGCTAAACTGTGATCATTGGCTGTCAATAATAATTGCAATATTTTTTGTCTTTTTTTTTATTCTTATTAATTGCTAAGGAAAAAAATGAAATTTTTAAATTTTTTTAAAAAAAGAAAAATTAAAAAAGATTTTTTGTTTTTCCCTAATTCTCAAATTGATATCCGTTTTATTGATGAAATTATTATTTTATATATATCAAACGATGATTATACAATTGTTAATTAATTATTACTAATGCTAATATTGCTAATAGTAACAAACATAAGCATATTTAATATTTCCACATTGCAGGAAATTTTTCTTTTTCACAACAAAAATTATCACTTATTAAATTTAATAAAGTAATCCTAATTGAAATATTACATAAAATAGCATTTTTTTCTTCTTTCCTTTCGATTGTTAATTGAGAACAGCTGTCACTTAAGATTGCAAATAAACCTACCTTTCACGTTAAAATTATTCAAGTAATCAATAATAAATATCATTTAATTTTCATGCACTTTTTTTTTAGCCTAAGAGATAAAAAGAAAAATGTTAAAACAATTTTTCAATTATAATTTACAATTTTATAATCATTTCATTTCATTTTTGTAAATTTTTAAGTGTTAAGTTAAGGAAAAAAAAATTTTAACCAATTAATTTCTTTATTGTTTTAAAATAAATAAAAATATTCGATTAGAATTATAATACATAAAAATGGAAATATTGTAAATTTTCGGAATGATAATCTAAATGAATGAAATATGAAATCCGTTTTGATCAAACATTATTCGACTAATTTCAGATAATAAATTTTTTAAAATTAGGAATGGATTAAAAAGTAATGAAAATTTTTCGTAACAAAAATTATGATAAACAATTTATCATTCTTTAACATTTATCATTCTTTCTTTTGCATTTGAAAATAATAATTTATTATTTTATTATATGTGATAAGGAAATAGTTAAAGAATCATATCTTATATTCAATCAATTCATTTTCCTCTTTTATTTAACCTATAAATTTTAAAAAGAAAGCGAAAAAAATTTTTTGCAGAAAAATTGACGTATTTTAAAATTGGTATGATAAAAAAGTAAAAGCATAAAATGCACTCAACATATGTTTCGATTTCAGATGAAAATTTTTGCTTCAAATCTTAGCAAAGTAAATAGCACTAACATATATGTATATATATTATATATATAAATAATCAAACAATATCATTTGCTTACTTCATCTTTAGCCATTGTTGCAGCAATTTACTTATAGCCAATATTATTACCTGTTTTTGTTTTTATAACAAAAACACAAACAAAAGTAAAAATTAAAAAATTGAGCGAACGAGGGAGAGAGAGAGAGAGAGAGAAGAAAATAAAAGAGAGATAGATAAAAGAAATATGAGAAGATTATTTTTAATTTTTCTTTATGAAAATAAAATAATACGAAAAAGGTAGATGAGAAAAGGAAATTTTTGCTAATTAAAAGAGAAGTTAGATTTTTTGTTGTTGTTGTTGTTGTTGAAATAGTATGAAAGTTAATGAAATATTAGAATGATAAACAGACATATTCCTAGAGAATATGTTAATTAAAAAAAAAAATTCATTTAATTTCATTCGTTTAAAACAATTTAATTTTATTACAAACAATTTAAATTATAATATAAAATTTAATTTTTTAAAAAAAAAAACGAATTTAAATTACGTCATTTTTCACTTTCTTTCTCTCATTCTTAAATTTTTTTTTCTTTTTTTCTCTACAATTAATTAAAATTCTCTCTCTTTTTTTTCATTTTATATTATTTTTCAATTTTTTCGTTCTCTTTTTCTCTTTTCCTATTTCTTTCTTTCTTTCTTTCGGTCTTTCTTTTAAAGTTTATTTATTGATTCATTTTTTGAGGAAATGACAAATGCTATTGAATTTTTATTAAAATTTAAATGTTTTTAAATTAAAAAAAATTTCGAATTAAAATTTTAATAATTAATTATGAATTAGGAAAAGAAAAAAACAAAAGTTATAGTAGAATAATAATAATAGTAATAATAATTAATAATAATAGTAATAACAATAATAATAATAATAATTGATAATTAATATAACTAATAATAATAGTAATAATAATTAATAATAGTAATAACAATAATAATAATTAATAATTAATAATAATAATAATAATGAAATAAACATTAATAATTATAAATGATTTGAAATAAATATTGATTTATAATCACTATTGATAAAAAAAAGAAGAAGCTATCAACATATATTACATACAATAAATCATTGATAATGTTTGCAATTAATTGGAGGGAGCGGGAAAGATCATCTCATATATATATATATATATATTTCTATTTATATCTCTTTTCATTTGAATCGAAATCTATCCTTAGCCTTCTTGAAATGAATAAGAAGGATTGGTAAGGTTAAATAGACCACTTGACCGATGGTGATAATATTATCGAGAGATTACCACAGTGAATGAATGAATGAATGAGATAGTTTGGAGAGGTTAGATCGTAATGATGATATTGACAGAATTGAAACGGTAAATGGATGGGTTGGGTATACGTATAAAGTAAGAGATTGAATGAGAAATTCAGTCAAGTAATAAATCATAGTTTTTTTGAGAAAATAACGGTAAAAAAGGTGACGGATTTTAGGAAGACTCGGCGGAACCGATCCAGTGGCCCCACCCCTACAATTAACCCTGCCTTTCCTCGCACTTTTCGTTTCGGTTGGAGTTGGCTGCAACGTCCAACACCAGCTGGCTGAATTGTTGTTGGCCTTGTTTGTTCGCTCGTTCATTTCAGTCATTCTCACTCACTCGATCCTTCGTCGGGTTTCTCGCTCGCTTCCATGCTAACACATTTTCTCTAAGACATCCAATTTACATTTCGTTTTTGGTGTATTTGTGTGTGTGTGTGTGTGTGTGTGTGTATATATATATATATACATGTGTGTGTGTGTGTGTGTTTGTATACATATATGCATATGTGTTGGTAAACTATTAGTATCAGGAAGATGTTATCCGGATCCGGTGGCACGATGAACCGTTTCCGAGTGTCATCAGTTTCACATTTAATGGATACCAATCAAAAGCAAGAAGAGCAAGAACCACAACAACATTCATTTCAACTCAATACACAACCACAACCTAATGTTCAATTAAATACTACAGGTATTATTTCATTCACTTTAATTTCAATTAATTAAAACTGAATTTCATTTTCAATTTTAATACATTTTGATCATTTGGCAAAATTTTCCTTTTAATTCATTAATTTAAATTAATTTTTCTCTACTACTGCATATTATTTAATTATCTCATGATCTTATCGCATTAAGCTGTAATCTATGGGTCTGATAAATGCATAATTTAAAATTATACTTAATTATTAATAATTCTAATCAGTTTTTTTTCTCATTTAATTTCAATCATATTTCATACATTGTTTTTTTTTTCCGATCATAATTCGTCGTTATGTCACATGTCATATTTCCGATTATTTGAAAAATCATCAGTCTGATTGATTTGATGACAGTAAAGGAATTGATTTTTAATCGTTCAAGGAGAGGATTTGATTTTTAACCGTTCAAGAGGAGAGGAGGAATTTGAGATCACTATTTTGCTATCATAAATAGAAATGGGAATGGGAGGAAGATATGGAAAATTATATTCGATTATTATCAAATATTGAATTGTACATTTAAGCATTTACAAATGATTTATATTGATAATTGGATATTAAACAAAAAGGAAAAAAATCATTTAAAATTCTTAAATTCAGTAATTATTCATTAGTTCGATAATTTTAGAAGAATACGAATTTATCAAAATTCATCTTTCACTATCGATTGTTTATTTTATTACAACTTTAATTCTTTCAATTCTTTTCATCGTCCATAAGCTAAAGGGAGACTATCATAATTAAGACATATCTTCTAAAATGAATAAACTATATGAACGATGCAAATATCGTGTGTATCATTATCACATAGTATCATATGGTATAATATGCAGTATATTTTAGTATGATATAATTACTATAATTAACTAAATGGATAATGATAATGATAATGATAATAATATATTAAATTAATACATTTCAGTGAAATTATAAATCTCTTTTCTAATATTTAATATATGATTTAAAAAAAAAACCAAATATATTATTATATATCAAATTTTATTTATAAATTTCACTCTCTTTAAATTTATCATAAAATTTTATTGAATAAGAAGAAAAAGAAAAGTATCCAAAATTTAGTTAATCCAAAATACAATACCCTCATAATGTTATCATTTCTATTGTTTCTCATTAATTGCTATTTCTAATTATTTTCAATTAATAATATTTATGAAAGAAAAAAAGGTAAATTAAAGTTTTAAAAAATTACACAATTTTATTTAGTAGTAATGATATGATAAAAGATAAATTATATGATGTTTATTTTTATTCTTTCCTTTCCTTTTCTTGATCTTCTTGTTTTTCTTCTACTTATTTATTCTTTCTAAAAAACTTATTTGTAAAGCTTACTTTTAATACAACAACAACAACAACAACAACAACAACAACAACAACAACAGCAAAACAACAACAACAACAACAAAGAGGAAGAAGAAGTAAACAAACATTTCAAAAAATAAATTATTTTCATTTCCTTTTTTTTCTTACCTTGAAAATTTTAAAAATGTTAAATTTCTATCAAATAGAATATTTATTCTTAATATTTCTTCTTCTTCAAAAAGAAAAGAGCACGAAAAACTTTTTAATGTCAATGTGATTTATTTAGTCCATTTTTTTGTTTTCATCTTTCTCTCTCTCTCTCTCTCTCTCTCTCTCTCTTTCTCTTTCTTTTTAAATAATTCATTTTACTTTCTTATATCATTGGAATATTTTAAATAGATGCCTTAAAAGTGTTTATCATCAAATGAAGATTGTCAAGCAATTTCAACGTTTTTTTCCACCCCTCCCTCCTCCTTCCCCCTCCCCTTCCCATTTTTTGTTGTTGTTGCTGAAAATGCAAATTCAATGAGGCCTTTTACGATAAAATTCCTACTTTATTACATTCATTGTCCAGCCTTTAGGCTTCTTCTTTTCTTTTTTCTCTTCCTCTCTCTCTCTCTCTCTCTCTCTCCCTTCTTTTTTTTTTTGCTCATCTTTTATTTTATTTGGTCGAAAAGCTATCCATTCATCCATCTCATCTTTAAGGCAATAAATTTAACATGACAATATTAGCACTTCAAATTTAACTTAGATAATATTTGAAAATAAAACAAAAAGTAAAAAAAAAAAAAACGGAAAAATAATTAACTAAAGAAATTTGACTATGCTAATTATGTAAGGAATTGAAAGAATGTTATGTGACAGATGAATGGGAAAAGAAGAAATGTCAAATATATCTATATATGTATAGATATATATACACATATATGTATATGTATCATAAAAATTTTTTTCAAGTGTCGTAAAAATTTTTTCTTCCCTCATTTTACATTATTAATCAGTATCCATATCCATCCAATCTATCTCTCTCTTCTCTCTCTCTCTCCAATTTCTTTTCTTTTTCTCCTCCTCTTATTTCTCTCTAATTTTAATTTTATTTTTTTTTTCCTTCTTATCTTTTTCTCTTAAATTTCTTAATTTTCTTCATCTTCTTCCTTCTTTACTTTATCTAATTTGAAATTTTATAATTTAATTTATTTTTTCAAATTTTAGTATTTTAGTTTTCTTTCTCTCTCTTTCATTTATCTTTTCGATAAATTTATGTTTATTCAATTCTTTTTTTTTTTGTTTTATTTATTAAAAAGAAAATTTGAAAATCGTTTTTCTGAAATTTAATTTAAATTAATTAATTGAAACATAAAGATATTGTTTTATCTTTAATGAGAATAGTTCGACGATACAATTGTTAAAATGATTCAATAATAATAATAATAATAATAATAATAATAATAATAATAATGGGAAAAGTTAATATTTAAAAATTTAGAAATGAACGTTTACAAACTTTTGTGATAACAATAATTTTAATGAAAGAAATTTTTTGAAAAAGAAAGTGATAAGATAAGAGAATGAGTGATAAAAAAAAAAAAAGATTCATATGCGAAAAAGTTTTTTTAAAAAATTTAATTTTTCACTATTATAATATCATTTGTAATAAAAACAACAACAACAACAAAAAAGTTTAAATGATATTTTCAAATGATTTTCGTCAGCTTATTGCTAATAACAAACAGTATTTCACTTTAGATGAAATATGATGAAGACGTATATCATTTATCAGTTGATGAATTAAACGGATCAATATTGTGAACATTTCATGTTAGAAGAATTTATTTTCTCACTTTCATGATATGATAATATCATTATCGGGAAAGCATAAAACTAAATAAGCAAAAATAAACATTTGCTGAAAATTACAAAGATAGAAATTATAAATAAGATTTAATTATTAATTGTTAAATTCTACTTATTGAATTAATGTTTACTACTAAATATATATATATATTAATTATTAATTAGTAAATCATATTAATCGACTGAAAAAAAATTTTTTTCTAGCAAATGTAAGAGGAATATAAAGAATACAACGATATTACTATTATTATTATTATTATTACTATCATTAAATTTAATAGTTTTATTTTCATTTTTGATTTAATCAATGATCTTCAAATATTAATCCAATTTGGTTGAAATTACGAATTGAATTCTAAACTAATTTTAATGATAAATTTATTTGAAGAATGGAATAAAATATAATATTAAAATACTAATATACTTAATTTTAATTGATATTATTATTCAATTATTTTTCTAACAAATGAAATGAATTTATTTCGATCTTAGAAGGTAAAACTAATCCTTTTCCTTTTTTTTTTTTCAATAAAATACTTTTATTATTGGAAATGGATTAATATTTAAATTATAATAATAATAATAATAATAATA
>CAKAEH010000132.1:0-10968 GCA_916381525.1 Cercopithifilaria johnstoni
AACATGAAAATGGAATGGAAGAGGTAGAAGATGGATTGGAAATAAGACAGTATGAAGATGCCAAACATCAGCAAAAATTAAAAAAAACGTTTGAAGACAAGAAATTGAAAGTAAGTCGAATCGACAGCAGCATAAAATTAACTACGGAGATTAAAATTTCAATTTAGTCAATTAAAAAAGAACTTTTTACTTAATTAAGTATTAATGTAATGTTACAATGCGAAAGTATTATATTCAGTAAGTTATATAACTAAATAATTCCCCTTTGCCATATTATTATTTCATTGTATTTTTAAAATAATTTTTTACTGTTAGTCTGAAATGTTTCGAATTATGAAATCTATTTTAGAAAAATAAGATTAGTAGAAAACTACATCAAAATCTCTCCCAATATAATATAATTATTTACAGAAATATACAATTATTTATACAATTATACAATTATAAATGTGTTTTTACTTAAATCATAATATCTTCATTTTTTCAAATTCCATTTCATCCACAAAATTTGTATTTTACTCATGTTAATTGCGTGTAATATATAAAATAAATAAATATATATATAAACTTAATCAATTAAAAAAGAACTTTTTACTTAATTAATTATTACTGTAATGAATTAAATACATATATATTTTTTTTTATTTATTTATTATATGTGTATTTATTTTTATTTATTATTATTATTTATATATATATTAAAATTTTTTTTTGATTCTATAGAAAAAAAAGATACATATATATATATATAGAATAAAATAAAAGAATAAGTATAGAATCAAATTTAATAATAATTATCTTCCTACTCTGTTCCATTTTTATAAATTTATTAAATATTCTATTCTTATCCCTTTCTTTTATTCTATTCTATCGATTTCGTCAAATTCAATTCCTATTGCAGCATTTCATTCCATTCTAAATTTAATGAAATTGACAAATTATCAATCTTTTCAACTCTCTAATATATACATAAAATTAATATTGTATTTATCATAAATATGCCATAAGTCTTTATTAATAATAAAAAAGGAAAGAAAAATTTGTTTATGAGCCTTTTCAAAAGATATAATCATTGATAATATAGAAACATTCGAAAATTAGCATAATAATATTGATTCCCGAGTGTTTCAGTGTTTTATATTCCCGAGAATTTATTCTCTTGGGATATACATCGAAGTGTAACGGATTTGGAATGGAAGAGGGATGACACAATTTGTTGCTTCTCAAAAAGAATGAATTGACATATATAACATTCATCTATCGACCTAATGAATACATTCTCTAATCTATAAATTGATAAATACAGCTCTATCATAAATCCGTTCCATTTTCATCACTATTCTTCCCTTTCTGAGTTGAAATAATTAATCAAAATTTAAAACTTATTTTAACAAGTTTTAATTATTCTTTAAAATTTTACAAAATTTCCATTAAAGGATTAAATGGAATTAATAACCATACGCTATAATTAACTGATTAGAAATGATTGAATAGTTAGTGTAAAAAAATAAAATAAAAGCTTAAAATTTACCTACGGTTTTTTTCGGAGATAAATCGAACAAATATCTTATCAGATAAATATCTGATAAGAAAATGATTTGCTCAAATTTTATTCTCGAAAATAAAGAATAGCAAAAAAGGAAAATTATATAATTTTTCCATTTTTAAACTTTTATGATACTATACTTTACAAAAGATTAATTGCCACACTAATTAATAATTAATTGTCATTAATTGAATTTAATCTTTTGGAATTTCAAAAGTTTAGTTTAAACCTCAAAATTTCTCCAAATAAATACCGACAAATCATAGCTAAACTTTTGGAACGCTAAGTGATAACAGATGAGAACGAGATCATTTCTACAGAGATGATTAATTAATTAATGAAAATTTTGTAAAAAATATTCTAAATTTAAATTGTAATTAATTTTATCACATCTACATTATTAATAAATGAAACAAATAATTGATTTGATTTGCTACCAACCGATTAATTTTGAAAATGGAAAAATTTTCGAGGTTTTATGGATTAATGAGAATGGATAAAAGTGAGATAGAAGAAATGACTGACATATGGTGGAGGGGAATATTTAGGATAGGTGTGACAATGAATAATCACTTGCACAGGTGCTTTCTCTCTCTCTCTCTCTCTCACTCTTTCTCTCTCTCTTTCTCTCTTTCATTTCATTTGTTAAAACCTTTTTACTAGGTTTATTCCTTTGCCATATAATAATAAAATTAGCCAAACCTAAACTAATAAATAGAAATTTATTTATAATTTTAGAATTAAAAAAAAAGATTTTCCGTTCTCTTTCCTTTAAATATTGCTTATACTATTATTATTATTATTATTATTATTATTAATATTATTATTGTTTTAAAATAATTGATTAATTTGAATAAATAAAATAAATTTTCAGACGATTTGTCCATTACATGAACATATGTAGCACTAAAATTATATTAGAATTTTTAGAATTAAGAAAAATATTTTAATTCTAATTTTATATTTTAATACATAAAGTTAATAAAAACTTTAGTTGTTATTACTTTTGTTTTTTGCAAAGTTTCCGATAATTTTATTTGCTTTAATGCTAATTATTCTTTTGTTAAGCTAATATTCTCATTAAAAATAAATGATGAAAACAATGAGGAGATTTATTGTTGACAATGTATCCGAAAAATTGTTACAACGTATCCTTAAAAGTATATTTCACTTATTGTGATAATGGCGTGAAATATTTTTTTGTGATATCTTATCAGAATTAAATTAAATGTGAATAATTAATAGTAATTAATTCAATTTAATGATAAATTTTTGTTTTTGAATAATAAGCAATTATTTCAATTTTTGCATTTTATATTCATTTTTTTTGATTTGTTGTGAAATTGTAATAATTTCACCTTTTTTCACTTTTTATAAAATCGGAATGAAATGAATAAGTTTTTCGAGAATTCGTCATAAAAGATTTCTTAATATATCCCAACGATGTGTAATAGTTTCTCCTAAAAATATAATCGAGCAATGATTGATTCTGAAAAGATTATTTATCAATTAGTCACTCATTTATTAAATTCTTTGAGTTAAAATAAAATATTAAATACGTTCAATTTCTACAGCATCATATGATACGTTTCTTATTTCAATTAGTATTTGATCACCTAAATTTTGTATAATAAAAAAGAATACTTCGTTTCTCTCTTATTACTTACTATATGCAATTGATGCCCTAATTTTCGTCCTTCGAAATAAATAAAATTATTCTGTAAATTATTAATAAAAGCTGGAAAAATTACGAAGACTTAGAAGGAGTTGTAAGATTTCCTAAACCGGAAAAATGATATTATATTTCTGCTATTGGTGATGCCTTCCGAATAGCAACCAACAATATCATTCATAATGATTCTTTTCCTCATCATGTTTTCGCTTGAGGAAAAGCCTAGTATATTAGTAATAATAATAATGATGATAATAATAATCAATAATAAAAATAATAATATCATGATTACCAAGACTAATTAAGCATACAACAGTAAATATTTCGTGTATGTCAAGAAAAAATAATTTAATAATATTTCAAAATTTAATTTTTAAATGATTATCATGCATAAATAGTGGTAGTTATAAGGATAAACATTGTAAATAATTTAACCAAAGAATATTTTTGATATAAGACCAAATATAGATAAACAGATAAATAGATTGATAGTTAGATAGATAGATCGATCGACTGATAAACAGATAAATAATCACAAATCATCGGTCTTGTTAAATCGTTTCTGCTCTAAAACAGCGTTATATTATGATGCATCACGATATTTTAAGAAATAATTTTTAGAAATTTACCAGATGAAGACGATAAATAGGTTCACAGATGCACTGCCATCTTTTAATGCCATTATCATCATTAGCATGAAATTATGATTCTTGTGGGAATTCTCAATTTAATGACTTTTATTTGACCAAAATTCAAAACATTCTATGTTAAAATTTAAATATATACCTATTGGAAGACAAAAAAGGAAATGAATGAAATAAAATCGATTAAAAAATTAATGTAATTAAATAAAAAGTTTTTGTTTTAATTATTTTGAAAAAGTGAGAAAGGAAAGAGAAAAACAAGCAAACGAAGAAAGGTAAGAAAGAATTATTATAATTATATATGTATGAAAAGATGTAAACTTTTAAAAATCAAAAGTGAAATTATTAATTCTTAATTGTATGGATTTTGAAACTTTATCAGTAGCTATTATCATTTTCTTTTTTTATAAGAACAAAGAAATATTACTTTCATTCTTTTTCTTTGATATCAGAGTGTATGCTTTGTTTTTATCAATATTTTATCAATGATGTAACAAGCTTCTAAGCAGTTTAAAGATGGTGGCAGCTAAGCATCCTCAAAGTTGAACAACAATAATAACAGTTTCTGAATGTATATGAAGATGTTTGTAGCAACAGTGACAGATTCTAGACATGTCTGAAGCCATTATGGCGGATGTATCAGTTAATCGTGAACTGATAAGTGAATATTGTTATTATTTAATGAATGCTATTATTTAAGGAGAATTAATTAAAACATAAGAGTTTATATTAAACTCGCATTCTGTTAAATCTTATATTATTTGAACGAAAATTTGAAATATTTTTAAATCTTAAAGCTAAAACATATTAATAAATTAATTACATCTAAATATTAAATAAAAATGATGAAAATCGTCAAAAATTTTTTTATTTTCTCTATAAATTATCGATTGGTGAGAGAAATTATGAAGTCATTTATTAGTAGGTAGGTTAAATGATAATTACACTTTTTAATTATGATAATTACATTTTCACTTCATCGTATTGCGCTGAATTTAACTTATAAAGAATGCTGTAAGAATAGGAATGGCTTAAGCTTAATAAATAGTAATACTGAAAATATTTTAAAGAAAGGAAAAACAGGAGCAAAAAAGCGAAGAAAGTTGAAATATTTATTCAAAAAATCTTAAATAATTTATTGTTTATAGTTAATTCGTATGAAAACATTCGCTTAATTCTTTTTTAAGCTTAAAACTTCAAATATATGTTATGCATAAATTAGCATTAAAATTTGCATTATGCAAGGAATATATATTTATGTGAAAATTTCTATTTATATTAGTAGCGAAATGAAAAATAACTTATCTGATATTCTACTGAAATTTATTTAATAATCATTTTTAATTCATTTTCAAATAGCAATTTAAATGAATGTGCGGTGCATGAGTTGTTGTCAATCAGACTGATGTTTTAACTTTTTTAAGCATAAAATAATTAGTAATAGTAATAATAATTATTATACAAATAATAATAGGAAGGATCAGCAGTGAATAAATTAAGTCGTAAATGTGAAAAATTGTCGAAAATGAATTAACTTCAAATAATTATTCGATAAAAGCTATTCAACATTATACATTGTTTCATTTAATTTACAGTTTTTCTTTTGATAATACTAACACTTCGGGAAGTAAAATATTGAAAAGAAAATGCCAAATTATTGTTTTATATAAATAAATATATATCATTGTTGCAAGAATTGAAATATTCATTAATTATGAATAATGTATTTCAGTTCAAAACATCGATTATCCGCTGGCCATTTACCGACCATTTAATTCGGCTAAATGGATGAGCGAATAGACATATCGAATAGATAGAAAGAGGGTACTGATGATGTTGATGATGATGAGGTTGATGATTATGTCTCAAATAATCATGATGGAAAGGTTACACAGGTAAACAGACCGATACCGTGACCCTCGTTGTCAAGTAATCAACTTCATTAACAATGAAAATTGTTTACTTATCTGAAGATAGAATTAATTAAAATTATGAAATATTACATCTTCAATCTCAATGCGTAAAGAGAAATGTTATTCTCGGAAAATACTAAAACATATTCTCCCTATGTATATGTTTATGCATATGTGTATGTCTATGCATATTTATGTGTATGTAATGCGCAAAAGTTGATTATATTGATAATTTAATTCTTAAATTTTTAAAACCTTTGGAATGAAATTTAAACATTTAATATGAAAGGTTAATTATATACGAAATACTTAAAATTAGGTATTTTTGAAATATTCGGCAATTAAATTCAGCTTTTGTTATTATTTCATACAAATGATCTTATTGTTTATAAACGACCATATTGTGTGAAATAAATGACCTTATTGTTTGGTAAATTATAAATATTATTAGATAATTTAGTTTAGCTATTTAACATAGAATTTTTATATTTTAATGGCAATGAAATGTTGTGTAAATGATTGATAAGTGGTACTTCGACGCTATTAACTCAATTAAAATTTCACCAAATGCTCTTATTGTTAAACATAAATGTTAGTGCTAATTCTTAATTTCAAAAATTTTCATAATTCTTAAATAGCTAATAGTTTGTGAATTATTTAACATTGCCAATTTCAACCATTTAAAACTGACAAAGACAAAATTTAAAATTATTAGCAACGAAGAATTTTTATTATTGATGAATTAATTCTATTAATCATAAAAAGAGACAAAAAATTGGAACATTTTAGTAGTTTATAAGTACTTGATAATTTTATTGTATGAAACAAACAATTTTATAAGGTTAATTTCATAAGGTCATAAGGTCGCAAAGTTGAATTTTTGAGTATAATTAATTCAAATGAAATCAAATAATTTTATCATAATATTTGTTGATATGAGTTAGTAAATATTCTAATCATTTAACAATTATAATAATAATAATAATAATAAATAGTATTTTCAAATAAGAAATTCATAGAAAAGTTTCAAATAAGAAATGAAAGAAAGAGAGAGCGATAATAATAAACAATAAACATTAAATAATAAATATTAAAATTGACTGCCATATTGACGATTGTATACTTTAAGAAGAGATTAATACTATCATCGCAGCAATAGTAAATTATTTTGGATAAACAAACAATAAGCCATCGAATAATAAGCAATAATAGTTATTATATTGTCAAACTTTTGGATATTCATTAAGGGAAAATAGTTTTGTTAGCTAATTAACCTCTTCATTATTAATTATCATTTTCAAATTTTTTTTATTTACTGACAACAACAAAAAGAATACTCACTTAATCTTTAAATAATAAAAGAAAATGTAAATTTTTAAAATAATTAATTTCTTTTATTGTGATTTAATTAAAATAGATGATTTCATTTTTTCATTAAACAATTTCTTATTGTACAAAGAATGATAAAAGAAATTCCTTTAATAAATGAAATAAGTTTGAATGTATTTATTAACGCTTTATAAATTTCAATAAATTTCAAATTATTGAATTAATTTAATATCACTTCTTCAATTTCAGCACAATTAGTTAGATTGCCTGTAATATTACTAAATAATTAATTTATGAATTGTTTAAAAGGTATAATAGATTTAATGGTTCGAATGTGTTTGTTTGTAAAATAATGATTTGTTTGGTTTGAATACTAATTTAATAGCTAAATGGATTAATTTTAGTGCAATTAATAATTACGACTGAATGAATGGTTCAAACATCATTTGTTGAAATATTGTCAAATCCTAAATTTAACATTTACAATGTAAATGATATAATTTTTAGGTAAATGGTAATAATCAATGAATAAATTGGTTACTTTAATTGACAGTAAGATAGCAATAATGCAAATTTGATAAATAAATAATAATTAGCATTTTTTTTACAACTAACGATAAAATATCGATGCAAATGGTAATGAAATAATGATTGTAATTAAGGTTTGAGGCAATTTCGAATTATTCATTTTATCTAAGCTATTATTAGAAGTATAGCTAATAAATAAATCGATCGAGCTAATTGAAATTGCGAAATTTCTTCAATTTCCTAAAAAAAGCTTTCATTTATGACAGAGATATCATAATGTTAAACATAAAATTATTGTCAATACAAGTTGTATATACATTTAGTAGCTGAATTTTAGAAATTTCAATTGTATTGGTTGTAAATTTATGAGCAATAATAATTGGTGATCCATTTACAACAGTTAAATAAATATCATTATTACAAGTGATTATTAAGAGATTAAAATTTAGAATGGCTACATTTGAGCTTTCTGTTAGACCAAAGGTGACAATTAGTGATGAAAGAAATGAAAGAATCAAAAAAATTTGATGGATACAATTAGCTATCCATCTAAGATTTACATTTCATTTCATGCATAATTGCAAGCATAGAAATTTAAACAAATAACTGAAATTACTAATTGGAAGTATGAAATTAAAGCACTATGAAACAATTAAATTTAATTATTGAAAAATAAGAGTGGCGGATTTAGGTAGGGAAATTGATGGAAATTAATGAAATGAGTAAAATTAATGTGAAATAAAAGGTTAAAAGATGAAAAAAGTAATTAAATCAAATCAGTGGGAAATCAAAAAAGGCGAAGAAATTTTCAAACTTTTGAAATTTCACTCCAACTATTGCTTTTTTTCCCGATGATTCTTTTATGAAATCATTCATTGGTAAAATTTGATAACAAAGTTTTTATTATCGATAATTTAGATCGGCTTAACTAATCCAAACAATCATTTTTAACTTTACCACCACTATTATTATTATTACCACTAATATTTGTGCCATTTATGTTCACTACAATAATAATAATATTTATAATGATAAATAATAATAATAATAGTAACTAATAATAATGATAATAATAACGATGGCGGAGTAAAGAAACAAATTGAGGAAAAAATTTCAAAATATGAATGTGTCCTTAAATGATAATAGTTAAAAAACATTAATTTAAAAAGTATTTGAGAAATTAATTAGAAATTTAAAGAAGAAATTTTTACACCGTTAATTTCTTAAAATTTTCTTTAAAGTTAAACTAACATGTTAATATCATTAAGTGATATTAAAATAAATTTAAAATTTAGTTATTATCATTACTGTTATTGTTATTGTTAATATATTCTTTTATATTTTATAAGCAAACCAAAGAGAGTTAAAAATTTTATAAGTAATTATTTAAAAAGCTTATTTTACATATAATTAATATTTAAATATAATTAAGTGAATGCTTAAAATTGCTTGATATACAACGCATTGAATTGATTGATTTTTTTAAAAAATATTTATAAAACTAATTTTTTTAAAAGATTTATTCGCTCTTTTTTAAATGACATTGAAATTCTTTCCTTTTCAAATTATTTTTATGTTTTTTTTTTGATTATATTAAATGTTATTTGCATATTTTATTAGTTAATTATGCGTTGATTGTTTTAGGCATTTAACAATCTTATCTTCTTTTAATTATTATTTCATATTAATTAGTTGCAATTGAAAATTTTAAAAGAAGGGATTAATGATTCAATTGTTTTTCATTCACTTTCATCTATTCATGAATCTTTTTCTTCTCACCGCCTCTATTACCAAATTTCTCATTTAGGAGCAAATTAAATGACTAAATAATAATTAGTCTTTCACCAAAATTTGATAAGTATTGTTTTTGGTGTATATCATTTAAATTTTTATTGTTACAAACAGCTTCATCTAATTGGGAATATTTTGTTACCGTAGCAAATTTCGGGATTTATATATCAATCTGTATGGTTAACATGAAAATATAAATTGACCATTTCCATTTCTAAAGTAAAAATTATTTATTCTTATAATTTAAGTATAAATTATTCATTTTCATAATCAAACTGCAAATTATCGATTTTTGTTTTTGGAAAATTTTTATTATTATTCATCGTTTTCTTATTATTAAATCAGGAATTATTGAAAGATAAAATTTATTTCAATTTTGAAATTTATATAAAGCATTAATATTTGGTACTAATTTCCATTCATAAAAAAATTATGAATGAATAATTAGAATTATAGTAATGA
The DNA here is from genome assembly GCA_916381525.1 of Cercopithifilaria johnstoni. Taxonomy (NCBI): domain Eukaryota; kingdom Metazoa; phylum Nematoda; class Chromadorea; order Rhabditida; family Onchocercidae; genus Cercopithifilaria; species Cercopithifilaria johnstoni. The sequence continues at coordinate 9,886 of CAKAEH010000132.1, forward strand.
AAATGAATAAATCCTTTGTTGTCCATTTCAATTTCTCCATTCCTGTCATAAAATTAATTCAACAATTAAACGTAAATGTACAAAATAAAATGATTGATTGCCTATTTTCCCGATGGATAATAACTTGACCAAATATCTCAGTAAACGGGAAATTAATGTGCAATGATATTTATTTTAAATATAATATTATGCATGGATAAATATTATAATTAAAATTCCCAAAGCATTGCAGCAATTTTTATCATTATCAAATATTTATCAAAACTGATTATTATTTCTTATTTTCTTTTTCTCACTTTTCTCTTCGTTTTCCATTCTTTTATCATCACTTTATCAGTGTTAATTTCTCTTTCTCTCCTTTTTATAGTTAAATTTGTTAAAAAATTTCCCCATTCTCTCCTCCCACTCATATTTTTTGGTTACTGTTTAATGATGTAAATTGTAGAAATAATACGAAATGAAATGAATGGCACAACGTTGTCGTATCGTTTGTCAACCTGATTAAAGAGAAATATGCGTCATCATATTATCTTTTCTATCAAAAATTAAACCAAAATTTAACAATTCTTTCATTCACCTTTCACCTCTTTCATTTAATTATTCTTAAATAAAGGTGACAGCTTATAATTTCCATTTGTTTCATTTGTTCAAATATTATATTGAATTGCATATCTCATTGGTATTGAATTGAAATGATAATGAAAAGAAAAAAATTCCATAATTTTCCCATATCAATTTTATCATTATACAAAAAACTATCATTAAATCATTATTTTCACTCGTGCTATTGCAATTGCAATCATCATTATTGTTATTGTAATTATTACCATTATTATTATTATCATTATTATCATCGTTATCATTATTATTATTACTATTATTATCACCATTATAGTTATAATTATTATAATTATGACTATTATTACTATTATTTATTATTTATTGCTTATTATTATTTATTGCTCATTATTATTTAACTTATTATTTAGGTTCACAATCGGAGAGTAATTTTTTCTTTTCCAAAGCCCAATCTTCTTCAGTTTCATTTTTTGTTCTTGTTTTTTCCTATATTTATTATTCATT
>CAKAEH010000133.1:0-10928 GCA_916381525.1 Cercopithifilaria johnstoni
GAGGCCATTTATGGATTATTGTACCAATATTCCTGATATCGCAATCCTTCCGCTGTTACTTCTCAATCTTAGAAATGCTTCCCAATTTCATCAGTATTATTATTAATAATAATAGCTACAATAATAATAATAATAATAATAATAATAATAATAATAATAGCGATACAAAAATAATAATGAATTATCATACGATTAACCTGCAGTATCTTGTAAAAAAACCTGCAGTATCAATAGTTTGAAGTGATAAGTAGGAGTAACAAGCTGATTAGTGCAAGATAAAATAATATTGAATTTATTAAAGTCATTAATTAATAATATTAATAATACGTATTAGTATGCAATATTTAATTTTCCCTAAAAGCTTATCATCATATTAGCATTTTTCAAATATGAACCAATGCAAATAAGGAAGTTTATTGTAATTCGCTACAATACTGATATGATAAAAATATTTGGTGTTTTTTTTGAAAACTTCACCCATAAGTGTATCACTGTTATGTTACGTTAATTAAAATTGTAAAATTTATTCATTCAATTAGTAAACAACTTAATGCTACAAAGCTTTCTGACTATATTCTTTGAATGTTATTAAAAGTATCGGAATGTTTTGAATTTGGATCAAAAGAATGATATAAAAGCAATGTAAATTATTCTTTTCTATAATTGAAATAATTTTATACTTGAAAGTTATAAGATAACTATACTCCAATATAATTTAATTGCCAAATATTGTCGTTAATTTAGAATTAAATTTTACTGCTGAAATTTCAACAATCCATTTATTACATCAACATGTTAAAATAGCAATTTAATTTTTATTAGCATTATATTGAAAAAAAAAATTTAAATTATATATTCCCAAAACTTATAGTATAATTAAGTTTAGATCTACTTGAATAATTAAATATTTAAACTAACTCAGAATTATTGATAATACTGTTATCATTCATTTCATTTATTGTTTAATTATTAGTACAAATTTTTAACTGAGAGAGTATGTTGAACGTAACAGTGGAACTAACCGATTATTTTCACTTTTTATTGTTGTTGTGATGAGTATACAATTTTCATCACTTCATTCAATCATTACACTTTCTTTCTTTCTTTTTTTACATTTTTTTATAAGTTGCAGATGAAATATTGGAAGTTAACGTTGTACAGTATCATTTTATTGCCAGCCTCTGGATGAGTTTGACATATGAATAAATTCCTTCAAAGTGGTAAAAGGGAAAGGTTACAACAAATGAATGAATTTGTTAAATTGTTTGCCAGTCGTAACAAAATAGCGTTTTCGTTCTTTTTTTCGTTTAATAAAAAATGATGAGAAATTGCTCTCTTGCAGTTTAGTTGAAGTATCAAATATGGTATGTTAACCGGAAGTTGTTAACCTACGATTCTAATTGAATACTTATGTCAGTAATGATGTTAGAAATGTGGTAGGCTATTTTCAGCTGTTTTGGTATAGTTTCGATAAATGCGCAATTTGTTAGTGTCACAAAAGCTACTTGTTATAATTTATAATTTTAGATGGCGTCATATTTTTGGTTGTTAACTGTTATCTCGTCATGTTGCATTATCAATATCACATTTGCTTTTGGTAATCATCGGCATTCATCATATCAACGACCACCACAACCACCATATCAACAATTACCACATCAACAACCACCACAACCATCATATCAACGACCACTAAAATCATCATATCAACGACCACCACATCAACAGCCACAGTTCCCGAAACAACCGTTTCCACCACAACAACCACCACAGTTCCCGAAACAGCCGTTTCCACCACAACAACCACCACAGTTCCCGAAAGAACCGTTTCCACCACAACAACCACCACAGTTACCGCAACAACCGCATCTACCACAACAACCACAGTTGCCGCAACAGCCGCATCTACCGCAACAACCACCACATCAACAACCACAGTTCCCGAAACAACCGTTTCCACCACAACAACCACCACAGTTACCGCAACAACCGCATCCACCACAACAACCACAGTTACCGCAACAGCCGTTCCCACCACAACAACCACCACATCAACAACCACCAAATCAGCAACCACAGTTACCGCATCAGCCGTATCCACCACAACTTCCACCCCCTTCATCACCTAATTCACTTCCACCACCGCATCCTCCAACCCCATGTCCGGAACCACCTCCATGTCCAGCTCCACCACCACCAACACCTTGTCCACCTCCACCACCATCAAAACCATGTCCACCTCCATCACCTCCACCTTCCTGTCCTCCACCGCAATGTCCTGCTCCGCCACCACCTCCTCCGTGTCCACCGCCACCACCTCCAGTTCCATGTCCGGAACCACCTCCATGTCCACCTCCACCACCACCAAAACCATGTCCACCTCCACCACCTCCACCTCCTTGTCCTCCACCGCAATGTCCTGCTCCGCCACCACCTCCTCCTTGTCCACCACCACCACCTCCTACACCATGTCCGAAACCGCCTCCATGTCCACCACCACTACCACCACCACCACCACAACCATGTCCAGAAAAACCTTGCCCACCTTCATCACCGACCTCGTGTCCACCAACATATTGTCCTCCTCCGTCAGCCTCACCTCCATGTTCGAGTTCTTCATCATCAATGTTTTCACCTCATTCACCTCCAAATGATCATGCATCAAACTCGCAAAGTTATGCAGTTCATCCACCATCATCTATTTGTGTAAGTATCATTAGTTTATTTACATTCAATAAACATACTATAAAACTTTGATTGCAATGTAGGATGAAATAAGTAAAGATCATTACTTAATTAGTTCGAATTTAAATTTTGCCTTAGCACCATTTCCAAGTTTTCAAAGTTGATTATGTTCAATTAACGAAGCAAACATAAGGATCACATCAAATTTATTATCATATTTGGCTTAATCTCTTATAACACTACATAACTTGTTCATTCCATTTTTTTTAAGAACTTCTTACTACACTTGCAAACTAATTTAATATGCAAATGTACATTAACATGTATATGCACTTACTAAATTCGTGTTTTCATTGAGATATCGCACCATTCGTAGTTCACTAAATACAAACAAATTTTAAAAGTTCACTGTTTCATTCTTAGATTTGACCTTTGAGATCACTAAATGATCATTATTTCATCAATATTTCAACCTGATTACTCAAATTTGCTTACTTTTCTCTTTTTTCATTTCTATTCTTTACATTTTTGAATTTATTTCCACCGCTTGCTTTTTCAGAAAAACTTAATTTAAAGGTATCATGTAAGAATCAAAAACTTCTAAGTAAATTTCGTAGACCCTTTTTACTTATTATAAAATAATGAATATAAGGCATTATTTGTATATCATAGAAGATATATTATACCTCGAAGATCCTCGAATTTCGCTCCTTAAATAGAATGTAAGAATTAATAATGTAATAATTAATTAGTAATAATAATTAAATATGTTCTAAGTAATGAAATAAGCAGTTCCGTCAATGTTCATATTAGTAAAAGTAGTAGTAAATGACAGTTAATCGATTCCTCATAAAATAGGAAAAAATTCAACTTTATTCACCGGAAATTTGGAACTTAATTAAATTATGTATGCCATAAACAAATTAATAAAGTCATTTATTCCATTTATTTTTAATAGCAATATAATCACAATAATAATCCATTAATTGTTTCATCATTTTTGTCGATTGTATTTATTGAAATTATTATCATCATAATTGTTATCATTTAAGATTATTATTACTGTTAATAATTTATTGTTGCAGAGAAGAAATGCCAAAATGTGCTCAATGTGCAGTCATAAATTAAGAAGTAAAAGATCTGTTAATTTAATTGGATCATATTTTACTAATGATGAAAATCCTGCAACAATAGCACGACAAAATAAAAGGAACAAGCGAGAAGAAATGAATTTAGTTGTAAATAATACTTGCAACAATGAAGATCTAATGGAAATTATGGATCAGGTATTATTTTATTTCAACTATTCTTTGATAAAATTCAAATTTTTGAAGTTTCAAACAAATATGATCGATCATAATAATATAGCCTTATATCAGTAATATCATCATTCTAGAAATTTATCTTTATCTTTTATTCTTTTTCTTAGGTTTCTTTCGAAAACAATTTACTTATTTTCCTGTATTTGGTTGTCAGTTTCTTTTTCTTTGCATTTTTCTTTCTTCCGTCCCAAAAATGCCTCATTAATTTTCCCGAGAAATGCTAGATAGCATTGAAAAGGAAAATGAAGATCTAATGGAAATTATGGATTAGGTATTATCTTACTTCAACTATTCATTGATAAAATTCAAATTTTTGAAATTTCAAACAGATATGATCGTTCATAATATTTAGCAGAAAGTAAAAATTACAAGTTGAAATGTTCCAATTATTTCGTTCGTTTTTTTGTTTCAGAATTTATCGACCAATTTGACAGATTCAAAACGATCAATTCAAAAAGTTGCTGAACAGAAATTAAAACGTGATTTCAATGTGATTTGCACCGATCATTCATTCACATTTGTCACACATGCTACTCTATACTGTCAAATAGCTAAATTTGATGTTTCATGCTATGCTTTTTCCACTGATTAAATTATGCTACAACTTTCATTCCTTCTATCAATTTGTAATAAATGTATAGTTAATTATATTATGAACAATAAATGGTATACATTTATAGTATATCTATTATTTTTACAGCAATTATCAACAAAATTACAAAGTAAAATGCTCTAATATTTCTTTTTTCTTTTTCTCCCTCATTTTTTTAAAATTAAATTATTAATACAATGAATAATTAATTTTTTAATTATCAGATAGAAAAATTATTTTAATTATTAATTAAAAATTTTAATTTACAAAAGCAAATTATCGATTTTTTCTGAAGTTAATTTTTCTTTTAATTTTCCTGAATTTCTCATTACAAATTACATTTGGAGTAATAATTTGTCATATTTGACAAATCAAAATTTCATGACAAACAACAATAACTTTGTAATCATATCCAAGAAAATACTATAATAAGAATCTTCCAGATATCGTAGACTTTATATATAGTCCACAAATATTATATTGTATACTACGATAAAAATCTTCCAGGTATCGTTAACTTTATATATAGTCCGCAATTATGATGTTGTAACTGTGCTTACTGGACAATAACCACTTTTTTTTCGTGGTAAATTCCAATTCTAAAAAAAAAGTATATAATTATATAAAATTTTATTTCTTATTTATACTAAAACAATAATAAGTATTAAAACAAGTTCGACTGGTTTTATATCGGAAAGTAATTTTATAAACAAACTTATTATTTGGTTGATCAGCAGTAAATTGAAGCTTATGTAATGAAGAAGTAAACAATAATTGGGAAAATTTAAATGCTTTCGTTGAATGGATTGCAAACATTGACTAAAATAAAATTATGCAAATTGAGTTAACAATTATATATGCAAATTAATATTAGCACAACAATTATTATTTATGATATTTCATTGTTCTTTTTTTAAATTTCAATTTAAAATGGGGTGAATAGTTTTAATTCTTTTAATGAATAGTTGTAACAAAATTGAAATTTAAATTATTCTTTATTTCCATATATTATAGAACTTTATTTGAATGTTCGAAAAAATTACAAATTAAATTAATGAAAAAGTGTTTCACATAAAAATAAGCTTAACTATAAATTTTAGCTTTTAACATAACAACAAATATTACTGATAATACTTATCAGTCTAATAGTGCTTATTGTTAAGAGAAGAAAATATCAAATAATTGTTTTATGAATAGACGTTTATTGATAATAAATAGCACATGCTGAATCATAGTGAAAAACAAAAATTGATAATATAAGTAATTCAATTATTCATTTTAGCATTAATGCTTTAAAGTATTATAATTTCATTAAGGCAATATTTTATCGTTATATTCTTGATTTGTTTAAAATGCCAAAAATAATTTCACTTCACATCTCTTTGATACTATCAAATTGCAAAGGTCATAGTGATAAGATTATAATTGGTAAATTATGTGACAATGTTAGGATGAAAACACAGTGGAAAATGAATAAATGCTCATCCGAAATACATTTCAATATTTTGAATACAATATTTTAATCAGGTTGCTGGGTAATTTAGTGACAACCTTTAAAATTAATTAAAAATTCTCTTTTCGAATTTATAAATTAATAAATCATTCATACCGAAATGCAACGCAACCTGGAATTGTGGAATTTCGTATCGATACCAATGTGGTGATATCAATAGGAGAGCCACTGAATGTTCTGGCAATATACAAGTTTGTTCATGATGGTTTATGACTTTCTAAGTGATTAGTTGTACGGTTTAATTGAATATCTTGATTAAGTTTACCTGTGTAAGTTTACCTGTGCAGTTTCTACCAGTTTATAAATTGTAATGATTGCTTGTTGAGATTGAATTCCTATCTGACTTTTTCTGGTATTCTCGTACACAAGAAAAGGAATTACGATTTCAGATTACATGTGAATAGGGATATTCATTTGAGGTAATAGTAAGAAATAATAGTATTATAAATAAGTATATAATGTATCAAGTTCTTAAATATGTTGTAGATGGCAGAATTGGAAGAAGGTGACATTGGCAATCATGGATCTGAAATTTTTGAGATTAGTCAAGAAAGTGATGGCACTACTGCTTTAAGTCCGACTCAATCAGATTATGTATGTTTTAAATTTATTTTCATTAAAATCTGTTATCAAGTTGTAGACAGAGATCTGCAAAGCGTGAATGAGATTAGAGGAAGTCTGACTTGCCAAATAGCTCAACCGGATAGAGTTCGAAATTGTAAATAAAAGGAAGCAGAAACCATAGCTGTTTTGCATTTCAGCTAGTTGCTCAGACAAATAGTGACGTTGAAGATTCAAAAGGTGTCGTTGAAGATGATGATGAAAAGGATAGTTTTTCGTCCCATTCGCAGTTTTCGTCACACGAGTTTGTTTTTTCAGTGAAGGATTAGCTTTTTATTGTTGCTTTTTATGAGAAGTAAGCATTTTTTGGCTGCTTTTAGATGTGTGTATGGGCGCAGATGCAGTCAGCTATACACCTTATTCATGTTTGAAGTTTGATCGTTTAAAGACATAATGTACAGATTGCGCTTGAAAATTGTTCGTGATTGCTTGAGCAAAAAAGACCGATGTAGACTGATCAAAAGGTAAAACGTAAATTTGTATTTGCACACATTGATAATATGATGGGTCTAATTCAGGACTGAGGAAAAAGTGAAAGAAGAGGACGCTCTTGATCATGATAAGGATATAGAGCAGTGTTCCGAAACGAAGGAGGAGATTAACGATGATAATATAAATTCAACGAATGAGGATGATGAGACGGAAAAAGCAGATACAAATCATGAAACAAATGATAACGATTCTGATGGAGATGGAGGTTGGTGATAAAACAGATGGTTTCCCTTGTTTATAAGCGTATAAAATAGATACAACGGTCCCAATTTCTATGTAGAGTGCTTGTTTTTCTATTCCTAAGCGTATTTTATTCATTTTGTGAGTAAAAGAGTGTTGTTCAAGCGAAAAAAGTTGCAGACAAACAGGCCGGTCCATCGAAACCGCGGCGCATTATGTTGTCCAGCGATGAAGAAGATAATATGGATACCGCACCGGCGGCAGCAAAGTCAAGGTGGCTGCACTATCAATAACTTCTTGTAATAAGTATATTTGCTAGTGGTAAAAACCACTCAAAGAGAGATGTCTGTGTTTAACACTTGAACATCTTATACGTTTTTATTGAGATTATATTTGCTTTAAGGTATGAATTAGAGACATAACTTTGATATTCTGAAATAGAATATCAAAGTTGTATCTCTAATTTTATTTCATTCATGATTCGTTTGCATCATGTCTGTTCCAGAGATGATTCAGAATCGGAAGAGGATGGGGAGCATGCTGAAGTTGGTGTCGGGGAATTGATGACCAATATATTTGGAGAGGATAGCGATGATGAAAAGGAAAGTGAAGATGCAGTTCAAACACAATATCGGGTACTTTCTAACTTTTAACTTTTTGCAGCACATGAAGTTTCCCCTATCTAACCCAGCTTATTTTTCTTCTAAAAGACTTGAACTTCAAATATTGAAAAAAAGATAATTGTTTATTAATACAACTCTAATATTTGGCTTTGATGTCCGATCTCCTACCAGTTAATTTCAGCAGAGATTAGAAAAACGAGAGTGCAAGTAATAGAAGACAAAATATGTTTATTGCTTTTAATATTTTTTTTTTAATGTCAGGCTGAACGAAATCGTCCGGAAGGAGATGATGACGAGCCAAGATATGTTCGTGATGAAAATGACGAGGATGATGGGTAAAACTTTTGTCAAAAAATAAAGCATTTTATTAGGAACAGGTATCCAGATAAATGTAATTGAACTATAAGGCAGTTTTATATATGTTGTAGGACTTTCAATGATTACATAATCATGATATAGAATATGACTTTTTACTGAGCGGCATTATCAAAAGATCATCCATTCTGTAGACGAGTTTGGGACTTTGATACGATGATGCGTGAAAAGAAAGCGGAGCGACGGAGACCAAGAAGGCGCCGACGAGATGGGTCTATTGATGTTGGTGGAGCATATGATGATCAAATCAAAATACTTATTGATGCTATGAAAGCTGCAGCAAAGGTGTTCTTCGAATTTTTACTTTTCAAAGACGTGAAAATAAAATAATTCCTAACTTTCAACATATAGTGCACTTCATTTATATGATTTAATAATTTTGAATTTACTTAATAACTTTTACGGAGCTTAAATCTTCACAATTTCTCCAAAATATAGCACATTCATCTTCTTTCACATATGTTATAGGATTTTCAGTAATTACATTAGTCATGATACAGAATGAAATTTTAATGTAGAAATATTGCTGTGTCAATTATAAAATATTTAACGATCATAAATTTGTAATAATATTTGCATAAAGTATTTTAGGACGACAGACACTCGAATATAGAGCGTCGACCTGCATTGCAAAAGCGTAAAATGCTGCCACACGTAAAAACAATGTTGATAAAACACGATTTAATGGAGGCTATCATTGGTAAGTTGATATTGCTGACTAAGTTATTGCGAACCTTGTAAGTTATTATCGAAATAAAATACGAGCACTTTGTTAGCAGCAAGTGTTCCGAGATACTTCCGTATTATAATTTTTGTTTTTGCTCAAATTAAATATCCTCAAAGGTCTTGTAACTCCGTTTTATTGAAGTTCTTTATTTGCAACTTTAAGAATTTGCTGGAAATTTAGATATTTAAAAAATTTCCAATATTTTTGTAGATAATGGCATGATGAATGTAATATCGGAATGGTTAGCACCGTTACCTGATAAATCATTGCCTGCATTGGAGATTCGAACGGATTTGTTAAAAATCCTGCAAGATTTTAATCGACTGGAACCGGGAACTCTGAAACAATCTGGGTTAGGACGTGCTGTAATGCTACTCTATAAGCACCCACGCGAAACTAAGGAAAACAAAGCTCTTGCTGCACGGTTGATTAGTGATTGGGCTAGACCTATCTTTCAAGTTCGCTACTTTTCGTTCTATTGAACTTGTTTGTTTTCGGAAAATCTCTTTGCTGTTCTCAATTGAGTTGATAAAATAGTTTGATAATTTGTAGGATGGTGTTTATAAAACAACAAACTGTCCTTGATTAATGAAGTTATTTTCTTTCTTATAGTTCGGGAATTTTAGATTGAGAAGGGATTCCTGAGTAGAAATTGCTACGGAATGAAATTAGAATGTAAGTTTCAGTTAGTAAACGGAATTGTGTATTAGATATTTTTGTGTACTACAAAACTCACACAAATCCTTTACATGATGATGATGTAAGAAAAAATGTTTAAGATGTTACTCTTAATATATTTCCTCCTTTATTTTCAGCTTGATACAGATTTTCGTTCAATGACAAAAGATGAACGTATACAACGTGATTATGCACAACTATCAGAAGCTAAGCGGCGACATCTAGAGTATATTTTTGAATTTTAATTATCGGATGAATGGACGTAAATGATTTGCCATTACTGTTCCATAATGATTTGGTTATCATGCATTAGTTCAGTTTTCTAGGATTGGTTTAGCATTTTTTTTTTAGAATGAAAACTCCTTTTTACTAAAAATAATGAGGAGAACTATGTCGTATTCAGTACAAACGTATCTCTCGGACAGTGCTAGCTGGAGTGTGATTAGTGTTATTTTGACATTTTTAGTGCTGGATCGGAAAGTTCAGATGCTGAAAAGGAGATATCAGAACCTCGTCCTGGTGACAAAGGTTTCATAATGCGCGCACGTGTACCACGACCGTCTCAAAAAGATTATGTTGTACGTCCTAAGAGTAATGTTGAAGGTCAGTTTCGTGGAGCAACAAAGAATCGTTTGAATACTCGATTTGATCGAACACAAAGGGAATTCAAAGAACGTACAAAACAGCAACGGACGCAACGAGCCGTTGCTGTAAGTATTAATCGTGTTAACTTATGATTGATGTTTTTATCACTTTGTAATTGTTATTTTGAAAGCAAGATGAGATGATAACAATGGAGGAGTGTAGGAATCTTTCAAGCAAGACTGATATCAGGTCCGAGAAAAATTTCGCAATTTTTGATATACAACTTGCAAATGCTTACTCGAATTTTTGTTTGACACTGCACCAAATCTTTTTGAATTGTTTCATTCGTAGATTGATTTTATTATTTACCTCCTTCGAGTGGTTTAGTTTTCCTTTTTTTCTGCGATATAGACCAACGATGTAATATTATTAAAAATCAGTTCTTTGACGTCTCATCTTTTTTCGTAGAAACCTTCAAAATAACATTTATAATTATTATTAGTCTTTATAATGAGATCTTATAATGATTTAGCCC